>JAOBYG010084212.1:0-11464 GCA_025403545.1 Epizoanthus stellaris
CTATCGATCGTGTAAGCGTGGTTAGCTCAGTCAGTTAGATCTCTGACTGCCAATCCAAGGTCCCGGGTTCGATCCCCGGCCACCGTCGAGGGTTGAACATTTATGTGACCTTCTGTCGCCACACCGTCCGTGGACAGGGACGTTAAGCCGTTGGTCTAGCATTTCTAGTACTGATAAGATTTAACGTCAGTCCTTCGATTATTTTGCAGCTTTGAAGATTTCCTTCAGTGAAACGGTCATGTTTAATCACATAATCTCAAAAGCACTCATGCTTCCAGTGAACGGGGCAAAGGTGAGCGCATACTCCAAGATTCTACAGTTATTCTTATACTCTATAGCCGGAAAACACGATTTTGGAAAATATAATAATCCATTAAACCGCTTGAACACCAAAGAAGTTCTAATTCGTTTCTAGAAGTTATATTTAATTCGAATATATTTAAAATGAAGTACCCTTGGCCTTGACCTAAAGCAGCCAAATTGTCTTGGAAGCCTCTGTCGGTCTGGTAAAAAGAAAAGAAGTGTAAAATCAGGAAGTGTCCTCTCGCGTAACAGACAGACCCTTGGTGTCCGACTCTTTTTCAGTCAAGAGCGAGTTACCAACAGCCAGCTGGTATAATTTTGATGTCATCCGGGTTACCTGTCGTGTAGGTTCCGGTTTCCTATAACTGGTATTTTATAAGAGGATATAAGAGGTATAAGAGGGATTTGGGTCCAGAAAAATACTTAGATTTAATCAAAACATACTTTAAAATACGTACCGTAGTGACGAAATTGATATTGTCGGCACATCCGCTACCAATACGGGAAATATATAAACATCAAACGAGAGGACTCGAGAGAGAAATAATAATAATAATAATAATAATAATAATAATAATCTTTATTGAGGTGGCCTACATCATTTAAAAATGCTTTTCAGCAGGGTCCTCTAATACAAAATATACAAAACTATCTAGGTACACATGATAATATTAAAAAAAATTACAATCATATTAACTGGAGATAAATATATTAATATATTAAGCATACTTGTAATAATTCTGACACCTTGAACCTCATTGTCTGGATCTGGTAAGGGAACTTCAGGGTCATCGCCGTATAGTTGCAGATCTTCTGGAGTACATGTTTCGAATACAACCCTGACACCAGAATTTGGTGAAGTAAAATTTTGCACACAGTCATATGCCCATAGTTGACGGGAGTACAATTTCTTTCTATGGGCAGTGAGTGGTAACTAGACTCTTTGGCAAATCTGTCCAGGCTTCGTTGAATTCGGCGGAAAAAGACAATGTAGGGAATATATGTCTTGTTTTTAATGCCATGCTGTTCAAGGTGATGGGAGAAAGAGTAATACATAGAGATGACTCATTCACCAACACCTTACCATAGTCTCTATGCATTCCGGACACTTGACCCAGTCAGAAAACTTCCCCTATTAGCCCCACTCCATGTATTCTCATACTGCCACATTTTCTCTGCCGTTGTCTGCCCTCCTACATGAGGGGTGACCCCATGTTGTTGCATTCTGAAAGCAGCTCAGAACTGTTGTGGCACGATTGTTGTTGTTCAATCAGATATATCACAGAGCGAGAAAAGCCATCAACGTTTTGTTTGTTGATCAAAAGTAAAAAGCCAGTGGATTCACTAGCAACCACAATGTGTCATTTTGGTGTTTACCCGCTTGGTATGACACACAAGGAGCACCGAGGTACCAACCAAAGTTGGCCAAGTCGAAAAGTTACTACAGAGGCAGGCTGACTTCCGTAAACGGCACCGCACAACCAATGAGCAACTAATGGAGTATGAAGTGTGTATGGGGTGTATGATTAAGAGTAAGAAATGTGAGATAAAATTGAGTGTGTGTAATGTATGTAAACAAATTTAATACCTTAATGTAATAAATATGTAAGTGTGTAATGAAATAAGAAAACTAATAAAATTATATAGTGTATGTAATTTAATTTAAAAGGTTAGAAAAAATCAAAAATTATTAATTATTGCATATTAGATGGAGTTAAATTATTAGATGGTTAAGAAATAAAATAAAAATTCCTATGGTTGGGATAGCTAAATATATGGGTATTTATAGTAATAATTGGAATTATTAGTGACAGAGTCAAAACTACAACAAAATGATACAGTTTGGGTAACTAGATATATCAAAATATAATAATTTGCAAAAATTAATGGACATTAAATGGGGTGGGAAACTGCAACAATGTCATTAAAAGGAAATTAAGATATCCTAACTGAATCAAAATATATTGTTGTTAAAAAGTTGAAATGGAAAAAAGAGAATAGCAGAACCCGGGGGGAGAAAAAGACAAAAGGAGTGCACCGATACCATAGGCCCTCTAAGAGCTGCAAGTCTTCAGGGACGAAGTACAGCGTAGGGCAAAAGCGATCTGTTGAAAACATTGTCAATCCTCCTGATATCTCAGAGAAATTATTAAATTTAACGCAAGTTTATTCGTAAGACCCAGATTGAATTAGAGATCTGCACACTGTCACTGATGCATATAGCTTTATAATACAAGTGACTAGTAGCTGAACCTGATCTTTGTAAATGTAATGTGTCTTTTCAGGGCAGTATAATATTTTATATCACCATAATAAAATTTCAAATGGGGTAGGAACTGAGAAAGACTAGATAGTGCTGCAGGAAAATGTTAAAAATTAAGAGGCAATTCCATTTCACCGGCTGACTTTTGTCCATTTTCGCCTTGCAACATGTTGCAAACTACTCGCAAACAAGCAGCTGAGACAGATAAAGGATTACGGTGCAGTAATACGAGCAACGTTTTCCTCCAACTTGTAGCGTTGCCGGTTGGAACGTGTTGTTGCGCGTATTACCACCCATTGAACAACTTGCAACGCAATAAATGTCGTCCTTGTGCAACAAAAGAAAATCTTGTTACGGAAATTAGAAGTCGAATATACTTTGTGCAACTTGATTCTGCATTTGTTGCGCTGCAAGTTGCTCAACGGGTGGTAATACGCGCAACAACACGTTCCAACCTGCAACGCTACATTGTTGCGCGACAAGCTGGAGGAAAATGTTGCTCGTACTATTTTACCTCTACGGTAGCTACCAGCCTGCTGTTAAAATACCGCAGGGGTCCGCTAAAGTTCTCTTTTCTTTACAGCTATCCTGAGTGTCAGACGAAAGATTCGCTCAAGCGGCGGGCTAAAAAAAGAAAGAAGGCCACAGACTGACGAAGCGAGCGTGAGGCCGAAGGCCGATCTCGAGTTCCGCTTCGTCGGCATACGAGTATTACGACCTCCATTTATTTTTCCACCATAACTCAGAACTAGAGCGAAACTTTTCTCTGACACCCTGGGTACCAGAAAAGCTCTATTAAACCCCTCCTCTCTATTAAGCCCCCCTTCAGAGCTCCAAGTTTCTAATAAGCCCCACTCTCTATTAATATGATTATTAAGCCCACCTCCAAAAAAGGAAAATAATTAAGGACGAGTTAGATTAGTACCATGCCAGGGATCAGTGGTAGCATATTATATTATCCTGCTGAACATTTCCTATATCAGCCTAACTTCATGTGAGACTGTCACCGATTTTTGAATAAGCCTCCCCTCTCCACGTATTTTAAGTATTAAGCCCCCTCTCTATTAAGCGCCCCCCTCTGGAACGGGCCTGAAAACAAACAACCGATTCCCTCGGGGGCTTAATAGAGCTTTTACGGTATTTTAGTTACAGTATGAGTATGGCATTCATCGGGCTGCGCTACTTGTAAGCGACTTACAATAGGTACCGGCCGTTAGGGACGGACCATTTGATTGTGTGTGTGTAAGTGTGTGTGTGTGTGTGTGTGTGTATGTTGGGGGGGGGGCAGAATTTGTAAAAAGAATTTGCACGAGTAGAAAAGCCAAAAAATTATTTGCACGACACAGAGCGTTAGTTTTAATTTGTTTGTTGATGGAAAAGCCTATAAAAATTACTAGCTCTAGTATTAAACTGTCAATTGAACTGAAAGTGGAAACTCTTCAACAACCGAACTGTTAGAAAAATTTGGTTCCGTACCCACAAATATTCCAACCCCCAGGCATCATTTTGTAGAAAGCAAGATATCGCGATCCCTCCACCAAATTTAAAGCTTAATATACAAATTACTGGCGACTCTTGAAACCAGCGCTTGATTTGGGTTTTCTTGCGTTAAGACTATCGAAAGCAGAACTTTATTTCATTGAATAAAACCAATAAAACTAAAATATTATAGCATGGTAATTATCAAAATCATCACGAAGAAGAAGAGCCGGAAACGTGTGCGGCATGGCATGATGATGTAAGGGGAGTTTATTATTGGGCCGGCTGGGCTCGAGCCTCAAAAGGGGCATTCCGAATCAAAATTTACTGAATAATTCACGAAACAAGCGACTGTTCTTGATACAACACACATTTCTATACTTTTGGAATGTTAATTACGCATTCAAACTGACATTTCGCACTACCCTTACTGATGCCAACTTCCCACTCCCTCGCTCCAAACAAAAATGTTTGCTCGGCAAATTTCACTTGCGCAAAACGTGCGCGCGGCACCGGTGGACGGAAATCCTACGCCAACAAGGGTCAAGCCATCTGGACGTTTACCGCTACACAGATAGATCGCATTTATACTGTAATTGAGAACTAGCGTACAGGCAACGTTCACATTGGTCCATGCATGTGAGGTCTGGTTTAAATCATCCATGGAATTGTGCTATACCGAGTCATACACATAAGCGTCGAGTCAAACAGGTTCAGACTTTAATACTTCAAAACGTGCTGGTTATGGATGACTCCAGATTGAATGAATTCAGAACTGAGAAAGAAGGCGAAGGGAGGCCTAGGCTTCATAGAAAACGGAGCGCGTCTTTGGACTCAGAGATTCTCTTGAACTGGGCAGTAATACACAACGATATTACGACTGTAAAGAACCTCGTGGAGAGAAAAAACGTGCGATTAAACACGGCAGGAGTTGATGGCATGTTCCCGCTTCACCGAGCCGCATCCACGGGCAGCATTGACTGTGTGAAGTTTCTAGTTCAGCAGGGCGCCCGTATCAACGTGTATGACGAGAACGGCGTGTCGCCACTGGATTTAGCTGTGTCGGAGGGGGAGTTCGACTGTGCCCAGTACCTGATCCAGTCCGGCGCTAATATTAATCACATACGCAATGGTTTTACTGACCTGGCTCTGCTAAACCCAAAGCAAACGTGCAAGTAAGAGACTGATAGAATCTGGAATTAGAATTTATGGGCCCTAACTGAAACAATGACTCGTTGGTCGAGATTACACCAAATGGGAATCCAGAAACAAGATAAGCTTTGATGCAAATCCCAAGTGCCATCGTTATTTATTACAAGTCACTCAACAAGATGCAAGTAGCGGTCACAAGCTGGATCAACAAAGGAGATTGCATTTCGTGTGACTGAAAGCACTAGTCCAGTACACAGTTAAAAAACAAACTAAGTTTTCCTGGTACATATGGTCGGCCCTGACATATTCAGCTGCGTTTAAAAAAACTTTGAAAAACAATCTTCATTCTCAGAGCAAGAATATAAAGTTAGTTCGATTTGAAACTATTTGTGTGTCAAAAAGTATTTGGATATGACTTCGGTTGGAGTCAGGACATTAATGCAATGCGGACTAAACCGCAAACAAAAGTGAAAAACAAAACGTCCACGACTTATTTATAAACAAACAAATGAATTTGTAGCCACAGCGAAAATTCAGCTCGAAAACTACAGCATTATAGATCAAATACTGGAATTATTCCAGATAGTTACAGGTCCAAAATTTTCAAGTCTTTTGCGATAAACATCAAGTCTATTATCTTTATCAAGAGAATACACGGCGATCATATCGGTGAAGTTGATTGAAGAGAGCCGAATCTGAACAGGTGTTCAAAGATGCTGAAATGAGTGAAATCAAACTTCACCAATATATTTTTCGCCACAAAATAATTTGTGCGTCAACACTAAACGACAACTTTCAAAGCTATTTTAAATACGTCTAACAGATTTCTAAACGTGTTTATGTATGGGAGAAATATACTTTATGAGTTTCTCGGATTTCCGAATTTCAATTCCATTCCATTTGACTTTAATACTGACTCTGTTTGAAGTTTCAAACAGTTACAAAGACATAATTTTAAATACGTGGCAATTGTTAAATTCTGAATTATGAGAAATAAGTACCGAAAAAACACGGCCGGATGTATCAGAATGATATAACAAACAAACTTCAACACGAAATAATATTTTTAAATATACATAGGATGAATCTGTAAATAAAACGGCAAGAACACTATTGCTTTTTCTTGACTGGATATTGTTGTGTACTAATACGTGACGACTGTGATGAGTGTAATCTACCTCCAGTATTGATCCAGTATATTTCTAAATATTTGCCTCTGCATGCAACGTTACAAAAAGCCAAAAGGAAAGAAGACGTCTTCTGAAATACAGTGATTTTGACAAAATATTGTTATCTATCATCTCGGTGTTTTCAAGTCAACAATTCCTTTGTGGAAAATGTTGAATTTTTGTAACTAACTTTTATTCCCAGCAGTGCGTGAGGAGATTATGGGCAGAAATGCGATATCTTGTGCTACAGTCAGTGTTTACCATATTATATGGAATGCAAATCCGCCCGACATTTTTCGTTCAGGCCTCGTCCACACTAATACATTTCAAAAGCATCCGTTTTCAAAAACCTACGTTCTCTAAACGTATTAGGGACGGACCATTTGATATCGTGGGGTGGGGTGGAAGAATGATTTGCGAGCAAATTTTTTTTTTGCCCTGGAATGGGCCTGCAAATTTTTGTTTTCCCTTTTCCCTCTCTTTCTCTCTTTTTGTCTTTGTAATTTTGTGTCGTGCAAATTTTTTTTTTGTGGCTTTTTGGCTCGTGCGAATTTTTTTTAAAAAAAATCTTCCACTCCCCCCCCCCACAAAATCAAATGGTCCGTCCCTAACATCAGTCATAAATACCGACTTAAGGTGGCTCTCACCTGTTTCTCATTTTTCTATGCTACTGAACTTTATGAAATGCTTACACAGATGTCATGACAGATTGCTGCCAGTTATTGGAGGCTGGTGTTACAACAACAACTTTTCAGCTTATCAACCCTTCTACTCCCATCACAATTTTCGTTTCCATGGCAACTTTACAGGAAATACACCCTGTTTTTAGTATTTAACTAATTGCATTTTACACAAAAATGAGTTCGGTGACCCCCATTTATTGCCTTAAAATAGTTTCCATAACAAGGAGAACATTAATTTTTTGATGAAATTTTTAATAACATTATGTGAATAGGTTTTGGCACCACCGACCTCATTTTTGTGTAAATTGCAGTTGAATACTAAAAACAGGGTGTATTTCAGACCCTGTAAACGAAAATTGCAATTAGAGTAGAAGGGTCGATAAGCTGAAAGTTGTTGTAACACTAGCCACCAACAACTGGCAGCAATCTGCCATGACATACGAGTGCACAAAGTTCAGTGGCATAGAAAAATGAGAAACAGGTGGGAGCCACCTCAAGGGCACTCTCCGAACGCAAAGGGTTCATAGTATCGCACCCACGCTCAGTCAACATTTCACTTATATATTTAATGAAACTTTAGGCTCAAACTGTATAGTGCAGAAATAATTTTATATGCGCTCGATTAGACTGCGCGCCGTCCTTTTATTTTACTTTGGGGTTGGCTTCCGGAAATTATTCCCGAAATGTTGCCTATTATTCTATTCCCTGATTCCCGAAAGTTGACCCTATTATTCTTTTTCGTATCTGAAACGTACCTATTATTCCCGATTATTACCGCAAAAAAGCATACCGCAAGATGCGAATATAGACCACATGCAATGTCTTTATTTAACGTTGACTACACGAGTAGACCGCATTTAGAAGGATTTGTATGAAGTTTTAAAACTGTGATTACAGAAATTATAGTCTGAACCAATTCTCTTTGTTTAAAGGAAATAATCTTAGGACAAATACCTTTTAAAAGACATAATTTTTATCGGCATCTGCGATTTTGGAGCGGAGTTACAGAGGTCCAAACTCGACTAAAATCCCATACATTTGCTGTAATTTTACGTGTGGTTGCCCCCCAATCAAGATGGCATCAGAAACCATGAAAGGGTCTATTAGAAACCATTTCCTCAGTACATATCACAAATGAAAACCAGTCTGAATAGGGTATGTATTTTGGGGGTCAGATCTGGAGTAGGGTATGGAAAATCGCTTGTTTTGCTTTCTGGCGAGTAGCCTCCTCTAGGGAATTGCTATCCAATGGATAAAATTAAATAGCCATAGCTTCTCCAATCTCGTTCCCTGAGCGCCTGCGGCTAGGAACGAAGGGCTCCGGAATAAGGAATTTTGATTTTCTGTGGGCCTGCTAGTGGTGGTTTGCACATGTGCTGGCTCGTGCTTTATTCCAGAGCCCTTCGTTCCTCATTGCATGCCAAAAAGAATGTGGGCTCTGGGAACAAGATTGGGGCTTCTCTGTCTAGAGACTTTTGCTCTTATCCACTGGATAACTTACCTACTTTCTGAACAACAGGGGCCTGAATACCAATACACATAATTCTCCACATTACTTAAAAATAGGGAGTATCAATAAAGATTAGATACACAGCTAACCTAGACGTAATGCTAATAAAATAATATACAATCAGTGACAAAAATACTTGAATCAACATGATTAAGGTGATTACATTTAGAACGCTGATGACATCACTATAAATATAATTTCGATTGTTCCACAACACTCACACTGTTGATAAACTTTATCGCACTCCACCCGTTCTATCTTTCAGTTCTAACAAAACTAGATATAAAGATATACGATTCAGTATTTATGTAGTTATGGTAATATTCAGAGAGCAACAAGATTCTTTAGCTAATTTTTTATACACTTGGTCACAATTATCAGATTTTCAAATCATGCATCAGATCAGCAGTTATAACTATAAGTAACACAAAAAATACATTCTTAAAACTAAATTATGCTTACCTTTCATGTCGCCTTCCAAACAACTGAAACCCTGTAAAGTTTAACAGAAAATATGTTAACAGAAAAACATAAAGAGAGAAATAAAAATCAAACCAGGATAATTTGAGTGATTGACAGAATAACTGTTGTTTGTACTTACGAGCATGATGCAAAGCTGTTGGTGATAACGCCGTTCGCGAAGTATGTTTGAGCAAGTCTGCGCGCCGAATGGCACTGATGTTGTAGTAAATCATGCTTAACCCATGTTTATACCTGTACCTCCCATCGACAACTTTTAAAACCTCATCTTTCGAACAAAACGAAGCTATAAATCCTGTATAATGTAATGATCCGGCAGTGAAAATACGGCACATGCAATCATCCACCACGTTTGCGCCTGCGATCTTGATGACCAGTTACTTATTTCTTTTGAGCAAAACATATTAGGGACTTTTTCTAAAGTTCCATGGGGACCTGCTCTAAAAAGAGCTTTTATTACATGTAAAAATAATGCTTCCAAATCATAAATTAACCTCGTGTATTTGTTTTATTGACATTTATAAGATGCAAAACCATTCTACAGCTCGAACATTAATACAAATCTAGATAAAAAAAATTACTTAGGAATCCAGTGAAGGCATTTTCAACCTAAAATGCTCCTCAGGGCCATTTTTATGTAACATCCCTGAGTACCTCAACAAACGGAAGAGATCCTCCCACTTTGAGATCGCGATCGAGAGTGAAGTCTTGACTTGTGAGAGGAAGATGTCTTATAAACCGAGTAAGTTGTGACAGATTCAATTGTACTTCCCTACACTAGTTTACCATTAAGTATATTTTATGATTCAGTGCAAGGTTTGGGTATAAAATTACTTTCATTGTAGTAGCTACACTCTACAGTGATTTGACGAGTTGTTTGCACGATTGCATGACTAGCTTAGTTAGTTAGTAGCTTTGAATGATTTTTCTCTGGATTTGCTTTTGTAGAGGCAGTGTTTGCAAGTTTGCCTCGTGTTAATCGAGGTGCTGCAACGGTACTGAAGGGCGATCCCAAAGGAAAAAACTTCCTTTATACCAACGGAAATAGTGTGTTCATTCGAGACATAGAGGTAAGTTACACCAACTGACCAAGGCTGCAGACTCTGCCTCTGGTAGTACTGAAACAAATGCAAAGCCTTGCATATCAGGAAAGAGCTGAAATGAGATTTCAAACAGCCACAGAATAATTTGTACCTGACTAGTAAATGGTAAATTTTGCAGCGGAAAAATAGAGAAAGGTTTGATCGTTTTAGCTCCGTGTAGCTGTCTTCGAGAACAGAAAGTACAAATAATTAATTTGAATGGTCGAGTCAGTACCGTCAGATCTGAAGCGCCGTATTGTTTTATATGCTTAAAATATTTAGAATAGTGAAAACATCAGTTCTTAAAAGCAGCAAAGAGAATTGCATATCAAATGAATTATCTTATTCTCTACTGACCCCTGTTTCACTGTACATACAAAGATGAGTCGCTACTGGCTTCCGGCGATGTCTCCAGTCAATTGCTTGTTTTGTATTTTATTTATTTCTTTGCTGGCACAAGTTTGCAGAAATGGAAGACTTAAATCTTTTGGTGTCATCTCAGCAACTTCAGTTATTTTCGATTACAACCAATTTTAATTTAGTTGCTGACATTCAAAACTGTGTACCACTATACACCAGTTCCCCTTTTTGAAATGACCAAATATAGTTATAGAATAACTTTGTTTGATCATGAGGAAGTGATTCAATCTGTAATTAGTATGCATGCTGCATGTTTAATTTATGAATATGACAAATTAGTAAACATTAACTGATACAAGTAGCACTTATAATTTTGACAATGTTTGACTTATTTTCAAAGCCAACTTGACATAAAAATGACATCAGGTCATTGTCAAGTCTTTACCCAAAAGATATGTGTGTATATGCATGTAATATTCAAATGACAAAGCCAGAAAGAGGTCTGCTTTAGCATGCTTTGGGGAGCCAAGGAGCCACAGATCTGTGATATTTGTGTTAAGCGGCCTCACATGTTACGTTTGTGTTGCACAGCATTGCACAACTTTCTATGTATCATAGGGGGGGGGGGTGGCATTGGACCCCCTCATCACAAAATCCTTATTATCGACTGGGCCCCCCCGGGCAAAATAGGGTTAACGGGTCACCAAAATAACTAAAAAGGATAGCAACTAAATTTAAGTGTATAAAAGGGCTGCAAATCCTGCCACACAATGGAAACACAAAATTTTCGCTGAAAAGCTTACCGGACAATTAACATGGTCTTCCACTCAAGCACCTTTGGTAGAGTGGATTCCATTTTTTTGGCAAGCTGTACCCATTCATAAACATGTTACCCCTAGTGTAGAGCAAAAATCCACTAATTAGTCTTGCTGTTACCATGGCAACATAATGGGGTATATTTTGGTTGCATTTTTAGTCATTTC
>JAOBYG010084323.1:0-11464 GCA_025403545.1 Epizoanthus stellaris
TGTTTAACTGTCTTCAATTTAAAATCTTCATTCTCAAGGCATTCACAGAACACTCTCATTTCTCTCTGTCGTTCGTTTCGTTCTTCGTTCGAGTAATTTAATTTTGCCCTGAAAAGTTATCACAGCGACAATAATGAACCTTGCTACCCCTCCCTGTTGTCTAATCTTTTTTACCTGCCAGATTCTGGCAGGAAAGTGACCAGCCCATACCAGGGTACTTGCACGAGGAAGGCCGCAAGTGAAAGTACCCTGGGAACGAGGTTGGATATTCACCTGCTTGAACTCCAGAGCCCTGCATCTAGAAGTAGATCCTTGGAATCTCACAGCTTCATTATTGTTCTGAGATGTTTATTAGCCGGAGAGGGCCACCAAAGTGCTTGTATTCCGACAATGTAACGAACTTTGTCGGTGCCGAAAGAGAGATTATAGAAGCTCTGGAAGGTTGGAATCAAGACCAGATACATGATAAGTTATTGCAAAGAAATTGCCAGTGGGTATTTCAACCGCCGAAAGCATCGCACGCAGGTGGTGTCTGGGAGCGTTTGATACGCAGTACGCGAACAGTTAGAAAGGCCATACTTGGTGAAGGCCTGGTTGATGAAGACGTTCTGGTGACAGTCTTCACTGAAGTTAAATCTAAACTCGAGACCACTGTGACTCCGAATCATCTACTTTTGCAGAGGTTAATTCTCATCTTGCCACCAGGTTCCTTTGTGAAAGAAGATATGTACGCCAGAAATTCGCATATTTAAAGATTAAAGATAAAGAAAGAAATTGAGGCAACGCAAATCTTAGCTCACCACTTCTGGAAGCGGTGGCTGAAATAATATATCCCAGCTTTGCAAGAACACCAGAAATGGCACAGACCTCGTAGGAATGCTGAAATTGGTCGTGACCTTGTTCTGCTTGTAGGCGACTATTTACCAAGAGGAAGCTGGTATTTGGGCCGTGTAGTCAAGGTATTCCCAGGAAATGATGAGCTAGTGAGGACAGTCGAAGTCAAGACAAGGACATTAACTTTAGTGCGACCCATCCAGAAACTTTGTTTGCTGGAAGAATCGAGCAATCTCCAAGGAGACGGGTCCACTGGGTCCAACAGCAGCAATTGAATCGAGAACTGCCCGATATATAGAGTCTGCCGTGGTCTACTAATCGTATGTGGACCGCTCTTTGTGTGTAGTTTGCCAGAGTATGTGGCTCTTCTAATTTCTTATTACTGTCTGCTGTCTGTGGTCCTGATGTCCGTGGTCCCACTGTCCGTGGTCCTGATGTCCGTGGTCCTGATGTTCATGGTCCTGATGTTCGTGGTCCAGATGTTCGTGGTCCTGATGTCCGTGGTCCCACTGTCCGTGGTTCCCCTGATGTCCGTGGTCCTAATGTCCGTGGTCCTGATGTCCATGGTCCTGATGTTCGCGGTCCTGATGTCCATGGTCCCACTGTCCGTGGTGCTGATGTCAGTGGTCACACTGTCCGTGGTACTGATGTTCCTGGTACCACTATCTGTGGTTCCCCTGATATCCGTGTCCTGATGTCCGTGGTGATGATGTCCGTGGTCCCATTGTCCGTGGTCATGATGTCCGTGGTCCCATTGTCCGTGGTCATGATGTCCGTAGTCCTGATGTCCGTGGTCCTAATGTCCGTGGTCCTGATGTCCGTGGTCCTGATATCCGTGGTCCTGATGTCTGTGGTCCTGATGTCCGTGGTCCCACTGTCCGTGGTCCCACTGTCCGTGGTCCTGATGTCTGTGGTCCCCCTGATGTCCATGGTCCCTCCGATGTTCCTGAAATTTGGAAGTTGCTAATGTCATATGTGTGGTGCCAGCATTGACGTTTGTTATTGAACTGTCTATTTTTGCAGATTGTTTATAGTGAACTTGAACTAAATTCGAAGTTAGTTTATGGAACCAGGCCTGGTGTACGCATGGGCTGGGGGTATAGTGGCCTGGATCTCAGTTTGTAGTAGCCTTATCCCAGTTAGTTTTTCGCGCCAAACTGGGTCACATGACCCGCACGCTGTATAATTAATCTAGTTGTTGACTTGCATCTACTCGGCAGCAATTTTGTTCTTTTCTGGGTTTTGGTACGGAGCTTCAATGAAGTTACAAATATTAATACAGGAAAATACATGGAAACGTCACTGTGTCGATGGACTGGATTGTATAAGGTCAGTCAAGATGTACAGAACATATATTGATGTAAACTCATTACAATCTCCCAACTAATTTCATATTTGGCGCCCGGCCAGCGGCTGATTATGTTGTTTATACCAGCGTTAATAGCGGACGAAACGTCTGGACGCTACATATTGGAATCTTCGATTACCGGTGCTAGCTCTAAATTCACGCACGCAATCACTCTAAAAATAGTAAAATAGCACCGCCATACATTGTGGTAAAAAAGTTTACAGAAACAGAACAATAGAAGCGTTGCATTGTGGTTCGCTCACTGCGGTAGCAATAATTCTCAGACCAGGTCTAAATTCTTCACCACTCTTAATCCGGTAACGTTTAAACTGCCTTCTAACTTCCAAATGTGATGAAGATAATCTGGTTGAGACCTAGCCAGTTTGCTTTTTGGTCAGCGATAAATTTGACTCACCGAACACTGATGTCTTTGAATGACATGCTCCAATCGGTTTGTTCAAAGTCACAGCACAAATCTCCAGTTTGCTTTTTGGTCAGCGATAAATTTGACTCACCGAACATGTCTTTGAATGACATGCTACAATCGGTTTGTTCAAAGTCACAGCACAAACCTCCAGTTCTTCGAGAATTTGTAATGCTGTCCTTCGTTGCCCTTTATGATGAGCTCTGGTAACAGAAAACTGAGAAACATCGACTAGAAAGAGTGTTTTGGTTCAAACAAACAGCCAAATCTCTTCAAATGCAATTTCCAAACTATAAACAATAAAGCTTGTTGTTGTTGTTCTAAAATATAAACAGCTGTCCGAAATCACCCTTGCAGTGATTTTCATCTAGAGTAAAACAGTTGACAAGCACGTCAGTTATTTCTTCGGATCTCACAATAACATAGACCGAGGCCAAACACAATGTCGACTCTACAATAGAATTGGGAACGGGTCGCTTCAGCTCTTGAAACGGAATATATCCCAGCTTTACTTAATCACTTTAAGCTGAAATAATGGTTACTCAATCCCTTTCAAGCTTTGTAACCGAACTTGGCGATTGCATCAGTACCAAGTTAGTTCTCTGTCAGTTGAAAGAAAACCGCTGAGCTGATCAATGGCCTGTCTCGTGATATTCTCGAGCAAATCGCAATTCAGTCCTTGAGGTGCCGCAGAGAATTCGTACTGAATTGTGTCTTTTAAGCAGATGATATTATACGCTGTCGTGAAGAAAGTTGTTATTTGAATGACATTAATTACTTCATTTGTGCCGGTTTCGTTGTACCTGACCTCCGCTTCGTGGGCAACGCAGAGGTTATTTTTGACATTTCTATCAAGATGTATAACGAATAATGGCCAATGATTGTAAAAGATATTGTGTGAGTGCTAACGTAGACAAAGTTGTTATTGTCCTTACTTTAGGGCTATAGGAATACCTTTGCTCTCTTCAATACCGCAACTATAACCCCATCCCTTCACCCAGCAACAAAAATCCGCGGTCCCCAACCCTATTAACACACACACATGCACGCGCGTGCACACACACACACACACACACACACACAAACTTGCTCACGTGCACATGCAGATGCACATACACATACACATATATACATAGGCATGAACACAGGCACACACACACATGCACACAGGCACACATACACACACACACACACGAACACACATGGACACACACGTGAGGGCCCTACAAGATAACATGTGTATTGTCATATTTGGCATGAAATCTCCACAGGTATTTACTGCATACACAGAATAGATTCCAGAAATGGTCTAAGAAAGTTTAATTATCAAAGGTTGCACAATGTACGTCTGTTTTCTTATTTGTAAGCGCTAATTGATGTCCAGAATAGCTTAACACTCTGACTCTATAGTCTTTATACTTATCTTCATTTAGAACAGTTACAACACATTTATCGGCAAATCCCGCTAATATGTGGTCACGGCCGTGACAACAGTTTCCTTGGGCCAACACAGTACTAGCAATTTCTAACGTGTATACAGGGCGAACCAAAACTTCTTGAAGCAACCGTGTTCTAAATTTTAAATGGTGTCAAGCACATAGCTAGCACATCACCATCAGTGAGCTTAGCAGGGACAAAACAGGTACCTCGTTGATCTGATTTTAGGGTACCGCGCCGATTTTAGCTCGTGTAACGGGATTTAGACTTCTGTTGGTCTCAAAACAGATTAAAAAAACCGTAAAATGAGAGTGGAACTATCCGTTTACACGAGAAATTTTAAACGTAGCCACTACCAAATCTGGCGGGAGCTACTCCTACAAAAGATATCAAGGAAAACGTGATGTCTGATCAATTCTACATCTGCAGTACACAAAGGATATTGTACTACCAGCTTGAAAATCTTCCTAAACTGAACTAACTTAGCGTGAGCACAAAAACCATTTTCATTGCTCAAGTGCCATTCAGGGCGAGTGATTGGAACTCATTTCCTGGGAAGTTTTTGGTATGTCCTACGGTCCAACATGTCAATATTATTTATTTATAATATTTCCATTGTCAATGGGGAGGCACACAACAGAGCCTGGTTCTAAACTAGGTACGAAATATGGCTGCCAAAAAAGCAAACTTTATGGACATACCTGATCAAATGTGTATTTGATTAGAATACTTCAAATTCAGCGTACCCCCTCATGCTTTACTGCTGATGGATATACTGTTCTGTCGCAAATGTTGTAAACAAAATATTTGAGGGCATACCTGTTCAAGACTGTCGTCCATAAAGCCAAGAATAGACGACAAACACCCAGGGGGTGGTACTCACTAGAATTTCGGGTGGTAGTGTACCTCCCGGGCGTTCAAACCCTTACCCTATTCCAGATCTGAGCTGCAAATGTACACCCTATTTCAGACTAATTTTCAGTTGTGATAGGTGCCAGGTAACAGATTTTAGACGTTGTATCTCGCCGAGTTGTATTATCGTCTTTTTTCGGTCTAAGTTTTGATTTATTTTGAACGTTTATGTCAAAATATCAAGACACAAAAGAAGTAAATGCGGGTTTTAAACTTGTCTCTCAAAAAACGATACCCTATTCCAGACTAAAAGGGTAAAATATGTACCCTATTCCAAACTAAAACGGCTTGACAACCATACCCTTTGGGGCGGCACATACCCGTATAGCCCAAGTATCGGAGTTCCTCCCCTCGGACAAACAAAAAGTGAGGAGACAACTATGTCTGAAACTAAAGGCCCGTTTAAACGATGGTCCAACAGCGTCCAACATTGTTGGACGTAATATGGTGGATCCGTTTGAACACTTTGTTGGACGATGTTAAATCAAGTTTGATTTGGTTCAAACTTCTACTCCAACATAATCCAACATTATCACAACAGGTTGGACTAGTATCCATGGACATTTGGTCGTGTTCACTACGTCATTAACAACAAGATGGCGGATTGTGGGTAAATATCGATCCCATAATACTTTTTACTTCACTGTTTTATGCAACATATTGGACGGTGTAGGATTCGTTTGAACAACCCTATCAAACATCGTCCAACATTGTTGGCAATGTTGGATCCGTTTCAACGAGCATTAACACACATATCTGAATACTATCAAGGGACATTTACAGCATATTAAACTCGTTTCCACGTCGCGCTACTGCCGTGTCAAACTCTATTACATCAAAGGCACCGCACTAACGAAGCGTAAAGTTCTCTTGTTTCGATTTAGGCCGAGATGGATGTAGCACGGCGTTTAAATCGAGTTTAAATTTAGTATGCATCACTGTTCAACTGTCAGAAACACTGATAAATTATTTCAGCCGTTACTATGATGAACTAAATGTTTTACTTTTAATATTGGTTAGAATTTTGCTGATGCTCAGGAAAAACTGAAACCAAGTATTTACGTGCATTGAACTGATGTTTTTCTCTTCAGTACGACATATTTTTCTTCTTATATGGCAACACTCGTAGACACTTGATTTCCTTATATGGCAACGCTCATGGGCACTCGGTCTGGACGAAGGTACACGTACGGTATATCTAGTGACTCGTTACGTGTGTCGATCTCTTTCTTTATCTCACTCAACTTTGTGACGTGTTTCGCGATGACTTCCTTGTACTTGGGCTCAGCGAAATAGCTGTATTCGTAGTTGCCAAGGTAACGCTGCAAAAATAAAATAAACAAAACAACGTATGTTAGATCCCAAAATACCAATGCCAATGAGAGCAGCCTGAAAAAATAACACTGATTTTGAATTACACTTTTTAAAGAGCAATAGACAACGATACAACTATGATACTGTGATAAAAACACTTCACAAGTTTTGGAGCACTCCAGAAGCAACGCAAATAAGCGGATTGTTAGGGACGGCTTTCTCGTTCCCTTTCTTGTATGAAACATTCAGTTATATTGTTTACCATGTCAAGGAGTTTAAGTGGTTGGAACAAGAGACAATAGTCTTGAAGGAGAATAATAATAACACAATTTCTATGCTCACGTTGACGTTATCTACAAGACCTGAAACTTGGGCTTTCCACGTTGTATTTCTGAATACAAAGGCAGAAAGGTGTTATGTAATTAAGCCTTTTGCTTTGTGCCGTTCTCATCCACGTATAGCCGTACCAGCTGCTTAACGTCCCTATTATATATATCACTGTACCTCATTGCCTGCAAACTGCGTCAAAGCGTAAGCTGCAGCAATCTGCCATCCTGCCTGTTCTCTGGTCGGCAGTGTGTCCATAACGTACTTCAGGTCAGCAACGCCTTTGTGTGATGGCGGTGGTTGGCGCATGATGGACGGGCAATTGGGAATGAAGCCATATATGTCCAACTGACCAAAGTTCACTGCGGCATGCTGGCAGGAGCCGTCAAAGATCATGGAGGTCAACAGTGTCACGAGGTCCTCACGTGTGCCGATAGATTTTGGGAACTTGTGATCCACGTCCCCTTCGCGTACGGGGAAGCCATTGTCATGCATGTCTCGTACCCAGGCCGCTAGCTCGTGGTCATCTTTCACTTCATCGTCAGAGTTATAGGTCACTGAGACGAAGTCGCTCAAGAAGCGTTTCATCTCAGTCCACAGTTGCAATGCATCATCCCTGAGTTATAACAGTCGAAATAATGTACAATTATTGCACCAATTCATGATGTGCCTGCTATCAATTTTTTATAACAAAGGTTCCAGTTTTTCCTAACTATGGGAAGAGGTCAAATGCTTGGATATCAATAAGGACCCGAAAAATACTAACTTAGGGCATAGGATGCGTGAAGTACACTCCTACACCCTGTGGGATAAAAGTTGGTTTGGTAAATTTATATAATTGACGCGATAAATATTTTCTTATAGAGTGTGTTCTGCAGAGGATGATGAAGTGGCTTTTATTTCTTATTATGGAAGATATCGTACGAGAAGAAACTGGAATTTTTGCTCCACTGGTAGTGAGAAGTTGTGACCCTAGAGAGATCACTAGTTCAGACTTCTCTTCCTAACGTTACTTATTTATCAAGAAAGTAAGCGATGTTTCTTCTTCGAAGCACGATAAACATATTCTAACTTATCCTTATACAATTCCCTGTTAAGCATAAATGAACTACGATTTCATTTCTTGCGGTAAACAGTGATTTACAGCTAGTATGTTGCAGTACGGCTAATTACCTGTAATAATAGTTGGGGAGTTTCTTGGCGTCATCAACTCCACGTTTCTTCAGCATTTGTGGAATATTCAGCATGTCCCAGGTGAAGTTCCTGTAGCCCTTCTCCAGCAGCTCAATGTGTCCCCCACCCCCCAGGCCTTGGGCCTTGTCGACTATTCCTCCAGGGTTAATCAGGCTCTCTCTGGCTCGTACGTTGATCGGCATTGTGCCCTGGACGTGAGGAAAGACGAGCTTGAAGATTGGGTGGATGGAGGGAAGCTCTCTGAAGGTTGCCACGGCAACGCCTTCCATTACCAAATGAGTCATTAATAGATGCACTCGTATCTGAAAGAGTCAGTTATACGTGAAACTATAAATATTTATTTGTATTTTATATCTGACAGATCGACAAACAAACTTACTTTCGGATAGACTAGTAATAAATAAATGCTAGTGGGTAGATAGTAATAAACTAATACACTTTATTATTAACTCCTTATTATCTAATTAGAATCTAGAAAGTCTGTCGACTATCACATTATTGTCAAAAACATTAAAATCTAAAAGACCTATTGCAGAAGGTAAATTAAATTCATCGCTTAAAAAACTCTTGATAGCAGTTTTAAAACTATCGAACTTGTCCATGGATTTCAGACGGTTTGGCAGCTCCTTCCACAGTTGCACTGCTCTGACCTGTGGTAGTTCTAGATAATGAGATGCCTAGCATATTCTTGTTCCTTGTGGTACGACTGTGAACATCTGATCTAAGAGTAAATCTGCTAGATAAGTACAAGGGAGCTAAACCCTAAAGACATTAAATGCTAGGACAGCATCTCAATAACGTTCTTAATATGATCATACTTCTTTGTACCGGTGACAATACGCGCTGCGAAATTCCGTATGCTCTGGAGCCTGGCGATAGATAGATAGGCAGCGCAGATAGGCAGGTAAGCAAGCAGCGAGAATAGGTAGTTAGTTAGTTAATTAGTTAATTAGTTAGTTAGTTGGTTAAGTAGGTAGGTAATAATTTAGTTAGTTATTAAGATAGTTAAATAGTTTGCTAATTAGTAAGTTAGTTGGTCAATTAGTTAGTTAGTTAGTTAGTTATTTAGACGGTTAAACATATACTGACAGACAGAAATGATATACAGACAAACTCAGAATTAAAATCTCGGTAATATAATCGATCAAATAGCCTATTATGACTGAATGATTGATTGGCAGACAGACACGCCGACTCGCAAACATGCAAACACAAAAACAAACAGGTACCTCAACTATAATATATGGTGACATTAAATAAAGAACATGCAGACCGGACAAACTAACGGCACTCTCACCTGATGCACATTGTTATCTGCAGCACGCAGAAACATCTTGGCAAGCAGCCAGTCGTATTTAGAATCGCTGGGGGTCCAAATTGGGTTAGATTCCCCTGGCGTCTGGTACAGCTGTATAGCAATGGGTACCAGTCTCCTTTGACTATTAACGTAGAACAGCCCCAGTGCCTCAGGCAGATATCGACCTGCCAACCTCTTCAGGCCCACAAGCTCCCTGTAGTTGACCATGTAAATGTGCCCTTCCTAATGTGACAGAATATAGACCATATAGAGAGGAATTTACAAGGTTTGCTTGAAAATCCTCGGAAAAATATAGTAAATCATCGGAAGGACTCTGAATTGTAAAGTTCGGCATATGCTTAAAAATGTCCGGAAATGTTTGGAAAATGTTTGGAAAAGTTTAAAGAATATTCGAAATGTTCGGAAAATTTTCGGAAAACCTTTTTAACATGTTTGAAAATTTTCGGAAAATCTTCGTAGAATCTTCAGGTCGGTTGCTCTTGGGTTTCCAGTAAAATGTTAATGTTTATATAATAGAATCTAAATTTATAGAGTCCAATAACAACAGCGAAAGGAGCGGGATTCAAGCACTAGATGCGTGGATAGGGAATAACGTCAAGACCTCAGACTAGAATTTGATATCAAATGTTGCCTTTTGGGAATAACAATCTCAGATTTGTCATCAAATAAGAATACACTTTATGTTTTTATAACTTAGGGAAGGTACGTTTTTTGTTGGAAGGGGTGGGCTGGGGCTTCAGAGGGGAGGGTCACCAGTAAAATTTTGAACTGTTTTGGAGAGCGAAACCTTTTTCTTTTTCTTTCTTTTTTTATTCGAAATTTCTTTATATTTGATAACATTCAGGTGTTACAATCTGACTGTTTAGTATACTTCTAAGTCCATCCAGGAAAAAAATGAGCTATCTCTCATTCTGGTCATCCAGCACATATTTTCCTCAAAAGTACTGGTAACATCTAGGCAAAATAGTGTTCGAAAATCAACTGTAGTCTCCGTTTGGTTGAGGAATCCAACCGTGGTCTACATCTTCTCATGCTGATGGAGCTGACTGGCTTGTGCCCGATGCTTCGCCCGCGACATTGGTGTTTGGTCGTACAGAAGTTGATTCCTATTTGGCATGTCGGATTGGGAGGCACCCAAAAGACGTTCCAGTTAAACTGGCGTTTTTCTCAAACTCATCACAATCACCACAAGCTCATTTTTTCCGTTGAATTCCTTGTCAGTCTTTCTCCATTTGGAAGTCATGCAAGTTTTCAGTTTGCCGGACCGTGTGTAATGTCAAGGCTTCCGCGGGATAGGAAATTGTTTTATGCATGATGGGACAGTTTATAAATAGAACATTGGCTGGTGCGTAACTAAAACTTCTGGTCAGCGAAGTGACCGGAAATAAAGAGAGTGGGGATGATAGGGAAGAAGGTCACATGTTTTCATGTTGTATTCTGTGGACGGTTATGAAATGATCTATTGAAGGCAGGTGGAAGGCCACGACTTTTTTTTTAAAAAATACTAAAAGTTCCCAACCCCCTTCCCCCCCCAAGAGAAAACGTACCTTCCCTTATGGTACAAATTAAGGGACTGGTCAAAAAGTATAGGGGGAGTGGGCAGGAGCAGAAGGGGGCTAGGTCATGATATTTTGAGCTCAACGAAAGGGGTGGGTCATGCTTTTTTCAGCTTTATCTTGGGGGATGGGTCAAAATATTTTGAAGCTCACAATGCACGGAAATGCATGTTTTGAAGTCTTAATTCTGAAAAGTTTCCCGGGGGAGCATATCCCCGGACCCCCTACATACACGTCGTCGTTGCAGATAATTTTTGGTAATCTGTTAACCCAACACGTGAAACAATTCGTTCTTAATCCTTTCTGAATTATTTTCAAGAATTTATGAAAAGATTTAGCTTGAAATATAGCTGAATGTTTATTTTAAATAAATGGTAGATAATTTTTCAAAAATTTTTGGTTAAACATACACCAGCCCCCTTAGTAATTGCTGAGGCAAACAAACTTTATTCAATTTATTACAAATTATCTTGTGAGAAGAAAGAAAACTGCATCTGCACAAAACATGCATTGAAACCACTTTTGATATCCATGGTGGAAACCCGCCTTAACTCGCTATATATAACTCACACACACTTGCTATCTTTTTCCAAATTTCCCAAACTTAGCTTAACTTGCCTATACTTGATTTATCTTGAAGTTACTGATTTTGACAAATTGAAATCTTAAACTCGACACGGCCAAGGGTTATCACGAACCATATTTATTATCCAACTGACTCATTAGAGTCCAAATAACCACAAGAGAGGGCCTGAAACGAGTACAAATATCCTGCGATATTCGTACTGTAGCTTGGTTAT
>JAOBYG010084434.1:0-19944 GCA_025403545.1 Epizoanthus stellaris
AGAGAGAGAGAGAGAGAGAGAGAGAGTGTGTGTGTGTGTGTATGTGTGTGTGTGTGAGTGTGTGTGTGAGTGTGTGTGGGGGGGGGGGGGCGGAGTAAGTGCACGTACCAGAGCAAGTCCCACACGACTTTCTGCACATCTTGTATCTAACACTTGGTGACGAGTAACTGCAGTAGTCGGGATAATTCTTGATCATGTCTTCGCAGCCGTGGTGTTCGTCTCGACAACCTGAGAAAGTAATAGCAATCCAGTAAAAGCGTTTCTCGTTTAACTGAATATTTTACTGAAAAATCAATGTTGCCACTAGCCAGGTCCCCTGTCGTCTCAGCTTTCCGCAACAGCGAGAGACTGGGGTGAACTTCACGGTGTCAGCGCCAGGGGACCTGGCTATGTTGACACAAAACTGTTTCTCTCGATTCCCCCACACAAAACACAATATTTTAATTTCTTATACACAGTATTTATACAGAGGTGTCCAATTCACCAATGCTGGTTTAAATGGAGCTCCGCACATAGCAAAATTTAATATAACTAGAAGTTGCAATAGCAAGTGAAATGCTACCGAACGGGTTTCATCACTCGGCAAGAATCTGCATTGCAGGCAGAAGCAGCGAGTGTCTATTCACCAGGTGCCCTGGCTACTACAAATATAATTAATTTCTCAATATGTGGCTTGACTGTATTTAACATCAATGCAAACAGATTCAGACACAGTAAACCATCCAGGTTCCTTTTACAGATATATTGACTTGTACTTTGCCATTAGACGTACTTGAGTACAAACGCCCGGCTGGTTAACTTACCTGTAACGGGGAGAGTCGTGTTGAGACAGAACTTGTTGCCTGTGTTCTTATCAGCATACTCGCAGCACTCGGCCAGCTGACTACAGGCAACCGCTGACCAGTTAGTTATGCAGGTCCTGTTGAAGAATTCTGACTCGGGGCCACACACTGTATAACAGAAACTCATTGTTATTATATAGTTATTCTAACTGCAATAAACACATTTGAGGAACATAACTTTGCTTTGATATAGTTTGGGGTTTGAAAATGTTCACTGACTCAAAGACTTTAAAACTGTTAACAAAGTTAAAATGGAACGTTTTGGTTTAAATACTAAAACCTTCTTCAGTCTTAAAAAGACCTGAAATGCAAATGACGTTCTGATGAATTGCACGGTTAGAATATCATTGAGAGGTTAGTATAGTTTGAATATAGTTTTGATGTACAATTCCATTACCAAGAAAATTTCTAACTGATAAGCTGTAACTAGTGACTCCGCAACTCACCTTTATTCGCCTTCCCGTTAACAGAAAGAGCAAGCGCCACAGTACAGGTGACAACAAGGGACTCCAGAGTTCCCATCATGCCGGCCCCAGATACGTCTGAAATAATGGCAGTTGCACTATTAACCACAAGCTCAGATACTACTGCAGATACTACTGCGTGTGCGTGTGCGTGTGCGTGTGCGTGTGCGTGTGCGTGTGCGTGTAAGTACTAGCAGTAATCACAGATTATGGAGTGCGTTCAACTTGGAGCAGTTATCAACTGGGTGTAGCGTTAGTATAAAAGTGTAGCAAAAGTCCAGTCAAACTAGCTAAACTGTTGGCACTCGATTGAAAACTGTTGTTTCCAATTTTCGGTTTGATTCAGCACGACAGCGTGGCTGTTCTTCATAGAAGGCGAGCAGGCTGACAACACAATGCCAAATGCGGCTCTATATCTGCACCAGCACACTTCCCTAAGACTTCGGCTACTGCTAGCTACACGGTTTTTTAATAGCATTACCAGTTGTACACACAACAAACAGCGGCAACATGCCGAAAGGATGAACGACGTTACGTGAGTCTCTGCACGATTCGTGCATGAAAGCGACACCAGGCGTTCGTACCAGTTTCCCGGCCAAGAGTAGCCCCTGCGAAGAAAGTTTCGGGGAGGCCAAATGGCATTCTACGAACGAAAAATCTCAGAATTTCTTGGTTGGTAAAAACGGGAGACCACCTCAGGATTAGGATTGCGTTCTCCTTCACCGAACGCAATAATATATCATAGTTACAACTGAACATTAGGTTAGAAATGACGTGACCAACAGAGCGCCGAACGAAAAGACTTCTAGTGTTTAAGCTCACAGTTATTTGAGTGATTGTTTTAAATGTATGCCATGAATTTGGTTTTAATTAAAGCACTGTTTTATTTTATTTGTTTATTATATTTTGTTGTCAGTATTGTATTCTTTTGCACAAGATACTATTGGCGACGTGTATCAAGTTGACATCATTTTAGTATGAGTTGATTGAAAACATCTCCTTGCAACTGTTTGAAGTTGATTTAGCGGATGGATTTGCTGTTTAAAACAAATATGCAAATTTGGAATGCTACTGTGCAAAATGAAGACTGCTATTTCGTAACTTTTTTTTCTGCTGTTACCAGGAAAAGCTCGGGAATGACAAGTTACTCAGAATACGAGTCGTTGTGTATGGAAATAAATTGAGAAATAAAATACGAAATGTGTCTGGATTATACAATATTTGGTGCAAGACATCGGCCGAGTCGTGTTCAAAGAAGCAAACGAAGTGTTCAGTACGGTAGAAACACCTGCGCGAATAGAATCGAATGTTATAGACAAACATTTTATTGATAAATCGAACCTCAAGTTACACTGAAAAAGATGACAGGTGTAGTGTAAAAAATTGCCCAGTAAGAAACTCGATTTTTCATCTGTACACAGACCATTTGTTTTAAAATAAATACTTTTAATTTAAGATACTTAGAACTGTACGAATAGATTTCTGTTCCGTTCCTATTGTGAGCACTAGCGCCGATCGTCCTCTGAATGTCGACAACATTAGAAAAGCACAGTTAAACCAAACATTTAACTCTATATGTCACTTTCACGATAATATATAGTGCTTTTTATTTATTAAGAAATAAAATCAGCTGGTCGACTTCCGTCAGTGGAATATCCCTTGCTCTTATTTTAAACAATAATCCCGGCATATCCGTGAGCGTGAATTTAACATGAAACTGGATTATTAACTGAAATTATTTAAAGGTATAGCTTTTCAGTCAAATATCTTAGTTATAGTAACGTTGGGCAAATTGATTTTTATTTTCAGTTGAAGACCGACAAAATAAAAAAAGAGAGTGAAACAGGTGTAATTAATTTATCCAAAGCGGTATTTACATAAGTGTTCATTTTTGCAAAACTAGCAGTTATTCGGTTTGGCACCATCTCAAGTTACAACTCATAAAGACAATACTTTATACTGACATGTTTGGAGATAGATTTGGCTCCGTTAGCATATCGAGCAAAACGCAAAATTGAAGGCGATTATGTAAAAACGTTAGAGGGATTACGACAATCTGAGAGTTATTGAGAACAAAACATTAGTGACACAGAACGTTGAGAAAGTATAGACTGGCAGTCCGAATGCATTCACTCTGACAGTAGCTCATCTCACCAAAAATACTCAGAACAATAAAATTTTCGATTCCTTCCCTCCCAGATTATTTCACAAAATATGAAAATTTGACCAGCTCAAGAACTGAATGATGAATTAAGCAAATGTCCATGAAAGAGTCTGAAACTCTTCATGCTGGGGCAGGAACTGAACGCCCTGGTTATCAGTCAGATGTGTAATAGACTGATCTGGCCGAGTACCACACATGAAGGAGCAAGGTTCGCTGAAGATTGCCTCGGCTTTCTCTACTTCGTCAACATTTTAGTGTGGCAGCTTGTCAGTATAACAAAATGCTAATTTTTGCCGCACTCACGAGCTAGTAAAAGTTGTCGAGGTGGAAATAAAAACTTAAATACAGTAATGAAGATAATTATAACATGACATGGAAAACTTGGACCTGTAAAAAACAGACGAGTACGACGGTGTCCACAGGTAAGTTTGTCATTATATGTAAACACTGGAGAAAACTTCCCAGTTATGCGCTGAAGCTAGTAAAAGAGCAATCTGTTTATTAGCTGGAGACAACCGAGCTCAAGAGATTGTGTTGTGACATTTTAACTTTGAAAAGTTCAAGTTTTCTAAACATGATATGAAGAAATAGCTGTTTAGGACTGACGTATATAATAAAGGAAATATTCATGATACTTACCAATTACAAAGCGAGTTTTGCTGATTCCCACACTAACACCTCGTTGCTCGAAACGATTTTGTTGGGATCAATATTTTTTGTCTTTTGATTATTTTTTAAAGCTGTTTGTTCCCACACAACTAAAATTACGTGTAAAATGACAATAGCCGAAAGAAAGAGCCAAACACACGCACACTGATAGCCATTCACCTGCAGAAACACGCATTAAATCTTTAATGAATTTTTTCATTATTGTGGATTTTCATTAAGAAAATCATTACAATTGGCTCTATTTGCACGAGCGACATATTGTCTGCCACATAAAAGCTATTGATTTGTGCATGTTCACATAATTGAGCTTTTACTATTTACAGTGTACTTACAAGAGACATATCAACCCTGTTATCGGCTGGAAACCATTAACACAGTCTCAATAACTTGAGTCCTTTGTCAGTTGTTATATAGTCACATAAACGCCTTGCACCAAATAAAAGCAAATAAGACTTGTCCAATTTAAATGTAATTATAAACTAATAGTTCCTAACAGATGACTTGCAATATGCTGATTTTCGAAATATCCTAAGGTAAAGTGTTATCCTCATTTTCAGACGCTCGCTTTGTCTTGTTCGACAATCAAAACAATAAGCTACTCCAGGAAAATACAAAGAAAGTTTCTGACTTGAGTATCATGTAATAATTTTAAAATTATTTGGTTTGCTTTTGTATCCATTTCTCACAGAAACGTAAACACTACCAAGTCAAACCTAATTGAGATGTAGCGTCGCCGAGCAGTCTGGATCTGAAGCGCTGGACTTGTAATCCGGACGTCCTGAGTTCGAGTTCAGTCGCCCACCTGTCACATTATCTACGCGGGTAGAGTATTGCATGCTGGGATAAAATTGAACTGAATTTTCTTTCACCAAAGTCCCAACTGAGCCAGCAATGGGTGATCATAGCTAGTACAATAATAGTACCAAAAAGTTTTGTTCCAAATGAACGATGAAGATGAGTTCTGAAGACTATGTTTGAATGCTCAGTACTATACTAGTATACTCGATAACAATCGATCGGCAAGCTTCGCTTAAAACAAACTCTCCACTGATACTTAAAAATATAGAAAAGATTGCACTGACTGCAACTTCCATTACACAACAGCTTCGTGCGCCATCTTGGAATTCCGGAATGCCATAAACTCTGAAGAACGAAATGCTTGTGATTGGTCAATTTCGGTCTGGTACCCAGGCTACCGGACTGCTTAGACTGTGTATAGCCTCTGGTTCAATTTGATTATGAATTATTTGTTTATATGTGTGCTAAAAAGCACGGCACCTAAATATAGTTATTTTAATTTTTTTTTAATTTTGTTATTTAAGATGCATGTTATGAAGTTTCTGTTTGCCGATGTAATTTTCCCAAATGGAACAATTTCTATACATTTTAGAATCAGTAGAGAAACAACGCTTCGGGATGTAAGGTAATAAAACCTGGAATTGTTTCAGTAACAAACCAGTAATATACTCATACTGAGAATAACAATTTTATTTTCCGCCAAATAATGAAAAACGTCACCTAATTGTACGACACACGGTGCAACGATTGCACGCAATATTGCCTGTAATTACTGCAATCAGTGTGGTCATGAGCCGCAACACTGCATGCAACGTGTGCACATTTTGCTTGTTGTTGTCAAGTGTTTGATTTCGTGGTCATTTGTCATAGAAATCATTAATTAAAATTTAACAGTTCCATCACACCGTTACGTGCAACGTTGTGAAGGTGGACACACGATGCAATTTGTCCAGTGCGTGCAATGTTGCACCGTGTGTCCAAATTCTCACGATAGCAATAATACTGTTAGTCCGAGGTTTCTACAAACAAGCAGTCGCAAATTCAAGTTGTGGTAATTATCAACTATCAACGACAACAACTGCCTCTCACCGTCTGTCTTTCTACCCTAGAACAATATCACAATGGAACAGTTTATCTCACTCCTTTTTCACCAACACTTCTACTCTGGCCGGTTTCAAACAGCTTGTATCCTCAGTTAACCATAAATCAGTCTAATACTTGTAACGTCCGCTGATCACACAACCAATAATCCTCAAGTATGAAGGGTAGGTTGGAACGGAAAATAAATAATAAATAGCTACGGTTGTGGATACAACAAGTTGATTGTTTGGTTTGAAAACTGAATTTTAGGAATGAACCTATATTTAGGCTAGAAGGTAGAATTCTGTTTCAGCTACGGTTGTGGATACACAACAGAGAGCACATACTACGAGAATGAATGGAATATGCATTTAATGTTAAAGCCGTAAAATCAACTAAGAATTAGTGATTTATGCATTATTTTCCAAAATGCAATGGTTAATTGAATGAGTATAACAATTATTTCAAGGTACGGTAAATCCAACATAAATCAGTAATTGTTACAGGTTTCTTTCCACAATTTCTAGTACAGACGGCACAGGTATAGTACAGACGACATACATAAAGGGTTACAAGTTTCTTTTCCATCATTTCTGAAACAGATATATTAAATACATGGTTCATTCGTACAATCTTAGAATCTCTTCCTCAACTAAATCCTTTCATCCCAAGAGCATCCCGAGACGGATAGTTGTCTAGTATACAATATCCATACCGCAACAAAATCAAAGAAATTTCAAATTCGTTAATCTAATGCTGAACTAAATACTCGTAATTTGACATATGATAAACACAGTATGTTTAAATTGTGATCTATTAGCGTATGGTTTTGACATTGTAATACTATGCAACATGAGCACTCGATAAAAACTTCTGGATTTTCAAATTGAGTGATCTGTGTGCTACAAAGTTGATTCATTGTTTTGAAAATTGATTTTAGGAAATTTGCATGTATTTTAGACTAGAATGTAGATTTCTGTTTCAACTACGGTTTTAGATACACACCGGTTAATGTTACATCAATAACATCACCTAAGAATTACTGATTTATGCAATATTTTCCAAGAGGTAATGGTTGGTAGAATGAGTATACCAATTAATTCAAGGTATGGCACAGACGACCAGAATTTAATTATGCAATCGTGATCCCAGATTACCTCTGTAACAAATTTGGAAACATACAACAATTGCTCTAGCGATCACTTACTAAGGCTGCTTCTGCAATGAAAACATTTCAATGTCTGGCGTCGCGACTATCAGTAGTGCCTCCATGTGCAGTCTGAACGTCGCAAGCAATTATGTTACCAACGTTTCAGTCGTATCCTTGATCCTTGCAACCACAAGAACCACAAATGACTTGAAGTTCTAGGAATGTTATAAGAACGATTGGGAGGGAAAACAAACCGTTGTAAACGCCTGCACCCTCTTCTGCAAGCTGTTGTATTGAATTAGGAGATTCAATCACAGTTTTGGTTAAACTCGAATAAAATGGGATCATTAACACAACGAAAGAGTTCGATTATTTTTTGACCAATATTATGCAACTTAAGAATTCATACTACAATTGAAATTTGACAACTACAGAAAATATATTGTAATAAGTATTTATTTTCGAATATCTTGTTTTGCTATCAAATGACACTTGATTGCTTTCAGAGCAATATATAATCAACGGAATATTGATAATATGGATGTACATTTATTAAAATAATTCAACATTTCAAAACAATAACAAGCGTAGAAATTTATTGCAAACCCTGAGCCGAACAAGAGCTAGCCGTTTCTGTTTAGTCCTAACCTCTGCAATCTATATTATGTTTCAAAATTAACAAGAAGTCGGCTCACTGCAATATTTATTCGAATCTTAATCGAGCTCTCCATGCATGCTAGAAGCTGTCACCATTATTGAAGCTGGTTTGCGATTTACAGTCAACTGTGAATTCAGTAGGTCTTCAATTCTTCTTACCTTTTCAGTAACAATAACAGCAGAATTTCTTGATATTTAGCAACCTACTATCTGCTGCGATATTCAGTCTACATCTAATGTTGTAGTTAGTTCTAAAATCAGTTCACGCATTTACTGCCTATACTTTGTTGTCGCAAACGTTTGCTAACGTTGTTATTGACAACAGGAATAAATTATTAGACTAGTAACATGTCCCCTAACATAAGCATCAAAATTTCTGTATTTTAAGGTCATTTGATATAAAATATCTTTTGCTTAGACTTCTCATTGTTATCTAAAGGCTGCTTCACACTAGAATACAAGAGCAAGTGCAAGAAAAAAAGGAATATTTTATTTTGTTGTGCTTGTCTTGTGTTTGCATTTGCGTTTGCATCGCTTGCGTTCTATTGTAAAGGTCCTTGCGCTTGCACTTGCGCTTTCGTTATTAACTTAACTATCTTCCAGAGCATTTTCACAGCACGTCAACTAGACATACTTATAAGCTAAACTAAAGAAGTGAAGTGGTTTCCCTAAATGAAATTTTATGTATTGCCATCCATCAGAAAACGTCAAACTATCTTCTAAAAGCTGTGAACTAAGAATGAAACTAAAAACTTCGTGAATGTAGTATTTTGTGCAGAGACACTTATTTCTTACTGTATTTTATATTGCTGTATCCAGTTTATCTGGCATGCATATTTATTCTGTGGTAAGTATAGAAGTTCGCATGATTTGTGCCTGCACGGATGACAGCGTTTCTCATTGCTGTGAGTCACTTAACTCTTAAGTTTAGAAAGGTAATAGACAGTTGCTACCACTTGCAATAATACTTACAATAGCACTTCCAGGCTTTGTCTTTTAATATCCAAAGTATTCGTAAACAAATGAAGAACCAACATCTATAGATTATATAGCTGAGTACATTTTTCTAGTAATTCAAGACATAGCGTAGTTTATAGCTTTGCTTTTGCTTCGATAAACGTACGAATTAGAGTTATAGTTTTACAAACTACCTCATCCGAAAAGCTTACGCCTTCACTGTTACTATTAATAGGAAACTTGCACCATCATCCAAAAGCTCTCAAAAAGCTTCAGCAAGGTGTAACGGCTGAAACCTGTTTCCAGTATGTTTTATTCGAACAGTTTTTTCCCCAGTTTGGTCAAAAAGATGAAAACAGCGGATTTCTAAAATTACTATAAATACCGGATAATTGGATGCACAAATTCATTCCACTATACGGGCTGCTGGCTGGTAAAATAATAAAATCATCAGTGTTGATTTATTTTATTGGAGAACCCCCGCCGACTTGTATGTCGCCAAAGAGAACTTCAAAGTTTGTTATGAACGAGAGAAACAAATGACCGGAAGAGAGATATAGACATTGACAAGCATCAAAGGTTATTGTGAAAAAACGTTGTTTTCATCAAAGGCATTAGTAATAAATTATCATCAGTATTAATATAATTGTACCATGTAAAATATTTTATATAGCACTTCAAACTAGGAGATAGTCGTATCAACAAGAAAGAATCCTAAAGAACTGTCAGTACTTTGAATCAATGCAATTTGGGGCTATACGTGAAGTTATTTGTTAGGGTTTCGATATATCGAAGCTACATCGCATAAACAGGCGTGTTTGGATTGTCAGTTCTTTTGTTGTTAATGATTAATGTTCTTCTGATCATTACTTGATCTTGCTATTAAACCATGACTGCAGCGCTGGGAGAAGAAAAGGATTAAAATGCTCGATAATACGATATTTGGAGTCAAACACTATTATATGTTTGAAGCTGGAAACTTGTTCTACTGAAGTTGATATTTGACAGTTTGCTAGCTAATCTATAACTATTTCAGTTATTGCTGATCTGAGAGTATGCTTAGAAGATAATTGTGTCTGACAATAAAAATCAATTAAGCGATTAACATTAATAATACATTGTCTGTGTTATTGTTATACTCTTATACCTATTATATTTCTGGCTGATAATGAGTTTAATAAGAAATGTGATATCCCTTCTCAATACTGCTGTTATATAAAAAACTGTGATATATATATTCCATAGGAAACAAATTTTTTTTACTGCATTTGAAATAGCTGGGAAGTATTTTGTGTTTATCTGTCATGCAGCCGGTTCGGTTCAATTTTATTGACACAAGTGAATTGAATTGCAATCTAGCATAGCCAGAAGGCGTTTATTATGTAAAACAATGTTGTTAGTAGACATATCAGAAACAAAAACATAGGATTTATTCACATGCAAAGCCTGTGCAAGCTTTTCTTAGTGTTAACTAGTATTATTTATGCATATTTAATCTTTCTTGCTACATGACTGTTCTTGATCATCCAATTTACTGAATGTATCAAACTCAGGGGCTCTCCGCACTTCTAGTTTTCTTGTTAGAAAACTCAGGGTCGCATGACTATTGTTTGAGTATATAACAAACCGTTTCTTTGTTAGTCACATCGCTTCAGTGAACAGGTCACCCGCGTCCTTTTATCTTTTAATAATCTAAGTTTAATAATATAGAATTGGAAGAAAATCAATTTAGAATTTTATATCAATCTAGCCTAGATAGTTACAAAAATCCAATTATGTTCTAATGATGTTTGATTTTGGATCTTAGTTGAGTTTGTTGTGAAATTCATGAAAATGTTGGAGCTATAATCTAGTAATTAACATTCATATTCACACCTACCCGTCACATTATACATGCACTCCATTTTACTACATCGTAAAATATCCATACATAAACAAATGGGCTGGGGAAGAATGTATAGATAAAACAGTACAAAAGAAGAGTTTGGTTGTAAAGAAGGCTATCAATTTTAAATACAACATTGTTACTGCATATCGAAAGCAGAATAACATAAGCAACCAGCTGTCCGCTGCTTATGGTACCACGCCACCACTCAGTTTTGACCACTATGTCTATTTTGGGAGTATCCAGTGTCAAAATGATGACATAGTACAAAACAAGCTCTGTATATTACCTCCCCGAAATGAATCCCTGGAGAATGCAGTGGATATGTGTTTAGACTTGTTCCCTTGTAAGTTCATATTCGTCATATTTTGCTCTTTAATTTTCGTCCATCTTCATCTAAAGGTTACATCCAAACAGGATTTCAAGCGACTTAAATTTAGATTGTGCATGACTATATCCTTAACAACAACAAATTTAATTAGCTATTGGATCGCCTCAGTGAGCAGCTTATTTGCTACCCTGTGCGACAGAGCAATTTTATTAGAAGTTGCAATATCAATGCGCACAATATGGCACAGTACACAACAAATGCGATAAAACAATGTTCAGAATGCAACAACGTAATAATTTACTACTGTCCTGAATTTTTTAAAATATATTTTCCAATGCATGTGATGTTTGTTTCAAACAGTAGTCAGTACAGTTCTAAGTTAATTGTTTATGCAGACATTGAACTATAGTATTCAATCAATTAATCAATTCTGCGTTCCTTGACTTGAGAGTGTTGTATTCAAGTGTGCTCGGTAATTTAATTATTTGTACTTGTGTGATATCCTTCACGAGCAGCATAATACGACACTTTTAGAAACATTAATTTCCTACTTTTCTTGATTGAAAGTGCACCAAGCTGTTGTAAAAGAGGGAGGCATATCTAGTACAAATCAGTGTGATTATATTGCAAAGTATAAGCTAGGTGCTTCTGACATTGATCTTTCTTTACAAAACAATACAAGATCCTCCAATTGTGACGAAAAGGTTTCAAACAGTACTTACTTAAAATGACTTCAAAATGTCTTTGACATTTTCAAAACATTTTCTACAAACCTAATTTATTTTCGTAGTTATAATTATTCAATAATTATAGTGCTATATCGGTATATGCTGGAAGTTACTGCAAAATTGTTGGCTAAAATGACATATATTGATTATTGTTTATTTATTCCAATGTTCAAAGGCTATTTAAGAAGCAGTAAGCATACCACTACTTGATGTTAGGGGTATTTCGTAATAGGCTTTAGATATTGAAGCTTATTACCATATTATCTGTTGTTATATATCAAGAAAAATATTGAATACATTTTAATTTGTTTTGTGATGATCTCAGGTTATTTTTCAATTAATAGCAGGACACAGTTTTCCCACAACAGTGATCTGCCTGATTGAATATTTAATGACATTCGGACGAAACGATGCCGTCAACAGCTATTTCACATAAACAAAATGTGTTGGAAGTATTTATCTGAAGAATTGTATTTCTTAAGAAAGAGTATATGAGCAAATATGAATGAAATGTTCAGTGTATTATTAGCAAAGCAAAAATCTCATGTTAGACAATTTCATGCTGTATAGAATATATGAATTATAATTAAGGTTTGTTCTTCTATAAAGACGTTTATTCAAAACATCCAACCCTTCATTGTTGATATAGAAGGCCAAAAAGGCACATGTATATATTTTTTAAAATTTCAAAATTCACTGTGCGAATGTGGAAAGACCGATGGAGTGATGCACAATTTTGTAGAATGTTCCTAGTTTTAGTGTTTTAGTTTTCAGTCAGAGTTAAGTTGCTGAACCGCTACCCGGACTTTGGATCTAAAGTAGCCAGAGGGCTCAAACTACTAGGATCAGTGTTGTTAGCAACAGGCGTTCGCTGCTGCTGTTGTTACCACCTGCACATGATACACAGAAAGTGATTTTAAAAGGAAACAGTTGTTTAAAGTGTTTAATGTGCTGATAAGCGGATACGAAAATCGTTTCTACTAATATTCTACTAATTCGCTAAGTTTTTCGTGTAATGTTAACAACACTGAGTTAAATGCAAATTTGTTTCTTTCAGAATCGTTGAACTATATATTTACTTCATAACAGCTAAAATTCCGACACACGGTAGGGGTCTTTTTCCCACGCGTAATTAAATGGCTTACAATTAGTGCGATATATATTAGAAAGAAACTAGTGATTAGTGTCTTTCGATCTATTTAGTGTAACAAAACAATTATGTAAATGTAAATCCTTTTGAAAACTTAAGATACTTTGTGTTTTTAATCATGCCCGTGATCCATGTTCTTTCTACATAAACACTGAAAGTAGTTTTGAAACATTTTTATTATGTTTCAGTTCATCAGAATGCTCCTAACAGGCACCAATCAATAACAAGCTATTGTTTATCCCAGTCTTGTTGTGCAAGTATTGAAGTTAGAGTGCCTATGAGACGCTGCAGGTCGCTATATATTTTATCTTGTTTGCAGCCACGGTACCATCTAAATACTATCAAATTATTTTCTTTGGCAAAAGGATAGAAATTTGTATTATTATTTTATGAGTTCAAGATCAATGAGAAAGTGTTTGTTTCAGCAAACAACAGTGATCCCTATTTTTACATATCTCAGTCGCTGGTAGAAATGAATGCACGATGCTATCAAATAATTTCCGTCACCAGTCATTGATTATGATGCTCTTTTACATCTCTTACCGAGATGAATTAAGATAAAAAGACTGGCAAATTAAATAATGACTTCCAATAGCACCATCTATTACACAAAATGCAGAATATGATATAGTATTGGGAAATATCAATCCATATCATTAACTGATTTGTGTGCACATAATTAAGACTCTAATTATTGGTTACCAAACTGTTATTCAATTTCAAGTATACGCTCGGGAAGATTCCACTCATTCCGATACTAAACAGCATCATGAAAATTAATTTTCCTCCGTACGAATAAAGGGCCATAGTCGCGAACAGACATTAACTGGAGGATGACTTATCAAATGGGTAAATTTTCTTAAAATTTCTATAACTTTTACTGATGTGGACAGTTGATGAAAATTCCTTCGTTTTGTACTTTGAAATATTTATCATTCAGAAAGTGGTGTTGTCAGGCAGTTCTGATGCAAATTAGCTTTTGTTGGTCACGTGTTTGCTGTATGTAATATATAAATAAGATGTATATTTTATGATTCTAGAACTGTCCTCGTTGTCACTATAAGAAGCAAATGAAGACAATTTGAGCATTTAGGAAGTAACAGAAAGATTGTGAGATATCTGGCACATGGTTTTTTGTTTCATCGTAATTTTTTCTGTGGTGTTGGCATAGCTACGGAAGCTTTCGATCGAAACAACCAGAGGGTTGTAGCTATGCGGCTTAATGTTGTTAGCAACGGGTGTTTGATACTGTGATTGCTACTACCTAACACATTGGGATATAAACTCCAGATAAATATAAATATATGTTTATTGTATTACGTTGCTCGGAAGGGGATATCAAAATTATCCTTAAAAATCCACCGAAAAACCAAAGTAATGGCAACTATCATTATGTTCGGTCAGTCGTGTCTGATTGTTTTTTTTCTAGAATCTTTAAATTACCCCTTTATTGAAAAATAGCTCACATTCCGAACCATGTTGGATATCGTTTTCCCATGCTTGTTAAATGCTCTCCAATTGTTACGCCACATATACTCGGACTTTAAATATAATTATTTTCAATCTATTGTTTGTATGTAAACACGCCTACGCGTATTAGTGGTCCTTGAAAATCATAAGATACCTTGTACTTCAATATGTTTAGTCGATAGCTACTGATAGCACAACATAGAATGTTGAGAAAAGAATTGTAATAGTTATAACAACATTTTATTGCTCAATGGGATATCTGTGATCTAATTTTTTGCTTTGTTTACATTATCTTGGTAACGTGACTTTTACGTCAATTGTCAATCTTCCTATTCGTTGCTCAATGTCGGCTTTGTATTGAGCCAATTAGAACGCGGCTTCCCGGTGACCCACAAAAAGATTCATTCAAAGCCTATGAAATAAGATTATGAGATGGGGCTGTGGTTCTTCACTTCTGACGAAGTAGTCATCCTTCGAGTACACTCGAAAGAAGATCCAAACTCATCGCGATGAAGCTGCTGTTGATAATCTTGGGAGTTGTCCTTGTTACTTCAGCTTTTGCTGAAGAACCAGTTCAGGACGAAATCAAGCCACTTGAGAATCCCGAAACCGACTTGAAGGAAGATGGTGAGAAAAACGTTGTTATAATACTAACAGCTCTAAACTTGTTACTTACTTACAGATGTATTAATTTTACAGAGAATGTGCCGGAGTTGCCAGAGGCAAAAGAGGACAATTTCCCGCTGAACGGTAAGGGGCGTCTCCCTCACCTACATTAAACTGATTTTAAATTCATATAATGCAAAATGTTAGCTATTATGTAACTAATCTTGGATTTTATTCAAACACAGATCAAGACCAAGACAATCTGTCTGAGTCTGGTAAGTTCGATTGTTTTGTATCAAGAGAGTTGAAGTCCTTGTATATACTCTCCCCAGTGTGTTTTGGAGAAGAATATAATATATAACTATGCCTATTATCTTTTACACAGAGGAAGAGCCGCAAGATATAGCCGACTCAGGTACGTTAACGATCATGGTGTTGAGGAATTGAAAACCCTGGTGAGATTCTGGGCATGTCGCTACCATTTTGTATAGTCGCCCCTATTTATCTTTTCTTCAACTTCATGACAACTTCAAAAACGTTCATTTTATTTTAGTGTGACATAACTAAGCTTATCAATTTCATATAGACGAAATTAAAGGCCAGGAAGATAAGCCAGAATCTGGCACGTTTGTCTCTAACATGTTTTATTTTTTGTATGCCTGTGCGTAATTATTTTCACTTTCCTCAACTGTGTTTCCGTAGCTTACGGACTTTCTCAAAGTACTTTCTTTAGCTTCATATTCGATTTGTTTCTTTCAACGTCAATTATTTTCTGATCTACAAGTTGACTTAGTTTATAGGGCTAGGATTTTAGGAAGCAGAGTACAATGATTGAGTAAAATCTGATTTCACTAATTAACTTGCTACCTGACTGTGTCTTTTACAGAGGACGAGCCGGGAGATGTGCCCGAGTCTGGTAAGTTAAACTTCAACATTTTATTGTATTATGGTAATCAATGCCTTTGTGTTATTTGGCTATGTTTTGTTTGAGTTTCAAGAACATTTATTTTCTGATCTGCTAGTCGAGTTGTGGTAAGTCAACTTGCTTTTTTTTTTATAGAACAGGAGTATGAGAAACAAAGTATGACATAATTCAATGATGGCTGATAAAACCTGTATTCATGTAAATTTCACCAAGTAACTTGTTACCTTCCTCCTTTTTCAGAGGACGCGCCGGGAGATGTGCCCGAGTCTGGTAAGTTAAACTTGAACATTATTATTGTATTATAATAATCAACACTGATACCCTATTGTTATTTGGTCATGTTGAGCTTACTTCCAAGAAAACATTTTTTTGATCTGCTAGTTGACTTGTGGCAATTCGACCTATTTTATAGCACTAAAATTATAATAAATAAAGTATGATGATTCACTAGAGTAAAAGTTGATTTCACTAAGTAGCTTATTACCTGTCTTATTTTACAGAGGACGAGCCGGGAGATATGCCCGAGTCTGGTAAGTTAAACTTTAAAATTTGTTTTGCATTTTGAATCAACGCCTTCGTGTTATTTGATTATGTCGAGTTTACTTTCAAGAACACTTCTTTTCTGATCTGCTAGTCGAGTTGTGGCAAGTCGACTTCGTTTATAGAATAGGCACCGGTTGTTCAAAGAGTGAATAACGCTATCCTGTGGATAAATCCTTATCCAGCGGATAAGTGCTAACTATTTAGGTTGTTTTATCCGCTGGATATAGATTTATCCGCTGAATAGCGCTATCTACCCTTTGAACAACCGGGGCCAGGATTATGGGGAATAAAGTATGATGATTCAATGAAAGCTGATAAAACATGTATTCATGGATAGTCCACTAAGTAACTTGTGAATTTCTCCAGCCGGGAGATGTCCCCGAGTCTGGCAAGTTAAACTTTAAAATTTGTATTGTATTGTGGAAATCAATGCCTTCGTGTTATTTGGTTATGTCGAGATTATTCAGCTGCGTAATTCCATTTGCACCCTATATTTCTACTCATAAGAAGCAAAGCAGCTGGAAGTATTATTGGTAGGCAGATAGTTTCATGTTCGTTTATACAACTGAATTACACAATTAAATATATATGAATTTTTAGCAAAATGCAACAAATTTATTTAGGTACTATACATATTACATTATAAATTTACATATAAACATGAACTAAATTACATAAAAGAAGAAAGTACCATTACCACCCAAAATAACCAAAGGTGTAATCGAGTTAGGTGATAAAAATTGAGGATTTAAATATTTTGGGTCAGTTACTATATGGAAACACGCACGAGGAAAAAAACTAACAAAACATCACTCAAAAACAAAACAAGAAAAACAGAGAACATTAGGTGTTTGAATATGTTTGAATTAAGTTTGATTTACGTAGTTCTTTGAAAACGGATCTCTTATTAGATTTAATGGAGTCGTCAATAGTATTCCACGTTTTTGGACCAAATAATCTTACATTAAATTTTCCATAATTTGTACGTATCTGAGGGATATGAAATGATGATTTGGATGCTAACCTAGTGTTGTAAGAATGAATTTTGTTCAAAGGAGTGAAGAATTCAGTGAACACAGGTAGAAGTATGTAATTGTGGAATTGATGCATAAAACAACATGTAGCACAACAGAATATTATCAGACTGGTGGGCTTATAACCTGGAGGGCTTATAATTAGGATTTTACGGTATTGTTGTAACAAGATAGGCAATAATTTTTGTTGTAAAATAACAGACCTGAGCAGGAAGCAGCTGAATATATGTCAGTGAATATCAAAGCTGTACAGCAGTTGAGAAGATTGAGAACCTCTCAGCGTGCTATTATGTTCCTCTTGTACTTATTTGATGCTCATCAGAGTTCCAGCATGTGCTTTGTTACAGTTTATGGACGGTCACAGCTGTTTTCTGTTGCATAAACATACATATGGTAACATTATCGAACATCACTTTTTAACTTGAAACTATGTTGCAGTTGGTCGTTTATGGCACCTTTGGCACGGAGGAAAGGAAGCTCTTTACTCATAGCACCAAGTGCCATTCTTTCTTCCATTTAGCAAACGAACTTATAATGGTGATCATTTCAGGTGAGCAATCCTGTGCCAAGGTGCGCACATCCTGACTGGCTGCACAAGAAGCTTCTGGAGAAGAACGATGTTTTCAAGCAGCAGAGGATTGATGAAATGTTCCGCCGTGTACCAAAACCCAAGGTATTGTTTTATATAGGGAACATTGGCTGGAAAACAGTGTGGTTATTCAACAAAACTTTCAGCTGACTTGTGTCAATTTACACAGAATACAGAAAACAGATGATGCTATAAGGCCATCCCCATAAAATGTTTCGTTTCCCATCGCCCGACCAACCCACTTGTTTTTAAAATTCAGTGTAAAGAAAACATGACCGACCCATATTTTTTGAAACTTCAATTGAAAAAAAAGTTTTATTGTAAATATGTTACCAGTATAGGGCTTTATTATGCTCATTTTTTATTTTTGTTTATTTTCCCCAACCGACCAACCCGATTTTGAGAGACAGAGAGTGATGGGAAACAAAACATTTTATGGGGATGGCCTAATCTCGGATAAAGACGTTAGATCTCCTAATGTATGCTATATTAATATACAAAATATGCTATGTACAACATCAAGAGTGAGCAACTGTTCATGTGAAGATTTCTTACATTATAAAATCTCTAGCATCATTATTTCAGTTTAGAACTAGACTTGCAGTTAGGATATTTTGCAGTAGTGTTCTTCAAGCAGTTGTTTGAAGTTGTCATTGTTGGTGTTGCAAATATTTGGCACTAAATCTAGAAAGAAATACATTAAAAATATTTTTTATAAAAATGTAAATGAGGACGGGTTGTATTTCACTTGATGTCATAGCTGCCATGTTGGTGTACCTTAACAATGGAATTGTAATTAGTTTTAGGTACACCAACATGGCCGCTGTGCCCTTTGTCATTTGAATCTAGAGCTGGGGATTGAGTGAAAACGATCTGTATAGAACTATAAAGTGTTAAATAATGAGACAGTGGTGGGGAAGAGAGTACTCAGTTTACTTGACTTTGGTAGGATTATTGTAAATGTTGTTGCTAACAGTTGCCTCCCATTTGTAGGGTGCGGCTAATCTCTCTAGCTGCTCAGAAATTCATTTCAGACATTGCAAATGATGCACTTCAGCACTGTAAGATGAGAGGGTCTGGACAAAGTTCAAGAAAGTCAGGAAAGGTACAGTTGAAGACTGAGGGTGTGTTTTGGGGGATATTCCAGAATCAGAATATTAGGACTACCGGTATTCCACAATATCCTGGCTATCCAGCTTCCTGGTGCAGAATACATTCCAAGTATTCTGACACAAGAAAGCTCCCAAACAAACACTTAGACGTCTTATTCTAGCTGTTTTCCTTCTGGAATGATCCCAAATAAATGCACCTAAGGGATGTAACAGTACATTGAACTATCAGTTCATGTATTGTGATATTGAGTGGCCTGATAGAATATGGATCAATTGCAAGTTCAACTACCAATACAACTGCTGATCGCTTTCTTAACTACAGAGAGTTCCAATTATAGTACATACAATTACATGTATATATTATACAAGGAATCATTCCTTTATCTGTAGCTGGAAAATATATAAAAAGCCCAATTCTCTACTTGTTTGTACTATTTGTTGGTCGAAAAACCGATAAGACGAGAACCTGAGCAATAAAGATAAAGATAAAGGCCACCATGTTTATTGTTTGTAATGTTACATTAGCCTCCTAGAGGGGGATACAGTTCAATGAGAGCACAGTGCTATCCCCACCATTTTAGCAAGGCCAGGGAGGAATTATTATTATTATTATTATTAGGTCCATACTTACATCCATATTTGCTCAAGCCAGGGGACTGGTGCATATCTTTCCATTCAAACAAACATGATGGTGGCAAAATTGGAGCCATTTGAAATCATTAAGAACAAGAACGATAAGGCTTCAACACCGGTGTCAATACCATTACATTAATACAACTGCTGTAAGTTG
>JAOBYG010084546.1:0-11458 GCA_025403545.1 Epizoanthus stellaris
ACGGACCCCCCCCCCCCCCAATGATTTTTTGGACAAGTTACAATTTTGTTTTTAAAGCAATGACAATAAAACTTTCAGTAGCTTTAGCCTAATTAACAAGACATATTTTGACACTAATTAAAGATGACATTATCATTTGTAATTTACATAGAACTAATTAGTTATAATGCAAATTAAAATGGGTAAAATATGGTGTAAACTCAGAATTTTTTTATTGCTTATTTTGTTGTTTTGCCTGTCAAACAGTGATTTTTACTTAAATGAAAAATCGGTATAAAAATAAAAATAGAAAAATCCAAGATGGCAGCTGATGTAGCAGGCATTTTTAATTGTTACCATGGCAACAGGAATCAATTAACTGATGATTATTACAATGTTATCTAATTAGTAAAGTATCAACTACATGCATGCCAAAGGACTATTCTCTATCGGTAACAGTAACGGAAATCATGGGGGCGAGTCGAAATAACCTCCCTTGACCAAATACGTGACTGTACATAATGGTGGTTTACTTGTTTGGTCACAATGTACAGGAAAATAATTACAATAATTAGAATGCAGGATTTCAGTGATGAGGAAGACTGAACGGAAAACCATAGCCTGCCCGATAGGGCATATAAGAGTTCAGGCTTCCTCTTAGTACATATGTCTAGAATGTTATGGAAAATTGGCTTGCCCATTTGAAGGTTAAGTCTTTTTATCTTCCTACCACCTCATAGCACTATATATGCATATTTGCTACTGTTACTGGCCAGTGCTAGAGTTTGGTGACATTTTTAACACTTAAATTCTGATTAATGAACAAAGGAGTGGAATTCCAGCAAGACTTGACAAGACATGTACCAGAACTTTTGACCTGACACGTTGGAACCACAATCTGCCTAGAGATGTCTAGTCAAAGCAATTTATGACATCTCATCAAGTCTGACATATAAAAAAGTGTCACAAATAGGTAAAAAAAGTGGCAGAAATCCCTACAACACTGGCAACAGTAGCAGGCACATACCTGGCCCGGGTTGCTCAAAAGGCGGCTAACTTTAACCCCGGGTTAAGCCAAACTTTAGACAAATTTCTTTCATCTATGAATACATAATCCAGTGATTATAAGATATTGTCGAAACTTGACTCAGAAACCCAGTTACGTAAACCTAACATGACAGCCCAAATCAGTCGGTAAGCAAGTAAATCCAATCATGGGTTAAAATTTAACCCTGGGTTAGCGCTAATCGGCTTTCGAGCAACTGGGCCCTAATGTACATGTATTACATGAACCTTCTACATACATGTACATGTAGTCAGCATCTATTCTTGGTTTTGACTTGACGTCATAACCACCATGTTTGTGTCCCTTAACAATAGAGTTGTAATTACTTTCTTTTGTTCTGTACACAAACATGGCCGCCATGCCCTTTGTCATTTGAATCTCCGGGGATTGGGTGAAAACCAGCAATATTTACCACCGTATGGTCAATTTGTTGTGGATTTCACTAGACGCTAGCAGACAGAATCCACAGTAAATTTGGACTACAAACGAATACGTTCTCCTTGACAAGTGTCCTTGACAGGTTTTCCTTGTTAAGTCTCTTTGTTTTAGCAAGCCAGATTTTGAACAAGGAAACTTGCCAAGGTAGAACTTCCCAAAACTTGCCAGATTTAGCCTTTCACACGAGCAAATAAAGTTGTCATATGAAAAATTGTCAAGGAAAACTTGCTCGGCTTTTTTACAAGACACTAAAGCTACTTAGCCGGGCTGTGTCGTCAAGAGGAGAGAAATATGCTTGCAAAATCTACCGGTGTATATCCGATTTTTGTTGTTTAAACTCCTTATGTTTATCCAGGGTAAAACGCCAGAAATTGCTTTGTTATTAGCGTCTGTTTGATCCCACGGGCGCCATGTTGAATTGGAACAGTAATCGTGCGTTCAAGCTTATTACCGCAGGCTGATGTACCGTGGCTCAGGAAATCCAACCTTCAGCTTCGTCTGAAACGTGCGCCCACGAGTACTGTTCCACTGGAAACACCGCATAATCCAATATGGCGCCCGCGAGAGCGAATACAAATATCTTAATAACCGAGTGGGAGGTCTGTACGGGAGAATATTTTGCCCGAGGTCTTGACTGTACAGACCGAGCGAAGAGAGGTCTGTGTGAAAGACCGAGGGCAAAATATTCTCCCGTACAGACCGAACGAACGAGGTTATTAAGATTTTTATTATATGGTTTTTCCCTTGCTTATTAAATGTTTGCAAAACACATAATGGAGTTGCCGGTCCGCAAGCTCGTATAGCGGAAAGTCTGTACGGTAAAATACAGACCTGGCTTTCAGCCAATCAGAACGCAGGGATTTAGTTACAGACCTAGGAATCCAGCTTGCCATATAATAAACGCTATTATGAAATACCAACTACTGGATATTAGATGTCTAACAATTCAGCTCATATACCTTAGTGTGACCATAATGGAAAACAACTGTTTCTTACAAAGGAAGTAAACTTTCAATTTCTCTTGTTTTACACTAAATTCCGCTTCGTTTACACTAAATTCCGCTCGGTTTACACACAATTAAAAAGAAAGAAAAGTAAATTTTAACTTGGAATTGAATAAAACAATTACAACACTCACACTTGTTGGATATGAGATGATTACAGTCAACTCGGCTCTGCGCGCCTCTTCGGCTATCTATCACCTCATGCATATCCAACTCGTGTCCGTGGAATAATTATTAAATATCAAAGCAATTTCTTGCGGGTTCCTTTGGTGTATACTCACTCTTTAGCGTCTGGTAAAATCCACAACAATTTGACCAAGTGGTAATATGGTGAATAAGAGGGCGTATCAGTTCAACTTTCCTACATTTGTTAATTGTATGTTTACAGGTTAAAAAGTTAAGGATGAAGGATACCCACTCTGATAAAGGTTGGAGTTTACTACTGTAAAACATAACTAAAACATATTTTATAACTTCTGGTTTTAAAATATATGTCGGATTGATTTATGATTTCATTTTTGGCTCTTTGAAGTGTACAAAAAAATCTTGGAATATCTTATAACCTTTACTTTTCACCCATGGGTACAAACAGATGTTATTGCTTTTCAGGTGCAATTTTATCTGAGTTTTAAGACCAAAATTGAAATGTTGACGGGTTCAAGAAAGCTTTTCCTAACATAACACCCTTTAAACGTATTTTATGTCTAGTAGAGAAACCTCTGGTAAAAAATTCAAGCAAAGTTACTTTTGGTAAATGTTATTGTTGGGCTTCAATATAGTTGACGAGACCAATTTATTTTTTACTCGTGATTTTATATGAATGAAAAACTATGGTCAGCAAGTAGATTAACAAGCCTGGTCAATTTTGCCATACAAAACGAGACAATTACAGTTAAACAGTGCGGACTAGAACGACAAGTAAATGACCAAAACACAGTTTGGATAATTTTGACCTGCAGAAAATTTAGACAAAAATCTACCTCAGATCATGTAAGAATGTAACGCAGAGGGAAGATGAATCACAGTCATATGTGTGACGCATTTCATATCTTTTGTTTTGTTTTGTGTGAAGCAAAAACTCATGTCAATTATGATTTGAATGATCTATCCAAATACTTGTGAAAGAGAAATTGTATACTTTAAAGCCCTTTCTGAAAGGTTGTCAAATAGGGTAATAACACGATATATATACATAATGGTAAGGGACGGACCATTTGATTTTGTCGGGGGGGGGAGTGGAAAAATTTGTAAACAAAATAGGGTAATATCATGATGATATACATAATGGTAAGTCTTAATTATCGTTGAGATAAATTTCTCATGCGATGAACAAGATATAACGAGCGCTCTCATTGGTTGAAAAACATTATTATAAAGTTTTGCAGACACTTAAATGACGTTATTATCACGAGCCCGCACGTGAACAAGAAACTTTTTGCTCCGTTTAGTTTCAATCTAGGGACCGACCATTTGATACTGTGGGGTGACGTGGAAGGATGATTTGCTTGCTGATCATAACTATTTTTTCTATATCTTCCTCTCTGACTCAAGTTTATCCTCCACGGAAATGTATCGTGAAAGTTATTATTTTGTGTGGTTTTTTGTTGAGTTTTTACCTTGAATGTTTTTAATAAAAATTCTTCCACTCCCGTCCCACAATATCAAATGTTCGATCCATGATGTGATAACATGTTCGATTATTGTATAAAACAAATAGATTCCATTTTCAAAGCGTCTGAGCACTTATAGATACACAGAAGATTTAAAAACATGGCGTGAAGTTCAGTGACGTCACTCCATTGCGTCTCGCGTTACATATCTGGTTTTCTCGCCATGTTTTGACGTCATCTGTGTATCTGATAAGTATAGGTTAAATACAACCCGCTGCAAGTAAATGCCTGGTACAGAGCTGTGACTATTTCTAGAAATTTTATATATTTCCGCCAGGAAAGGTTTGCTTAGACTCATTGATAACGTTTTTAAAATGTTATGTTGTTGTTGTTTTAAAACGTTTCATTAAAATTTCCTTTCCACACACTGTGCTGTTAAAAATGGTGGCGATTAAAACTAGTTTCGTCTGTCCGACCTCTTCAGTTACATGTAATATATCGTTTGAAGGTTTTGATTCTTCCTGTTTCAACTTCAAAGCAAGGGAAAAACTTCAGTCACGTCTTCTATTTGTGTGCATATCAAAATTTAAGTTTTAGGTCTCTGCGGAAAAATACGACCACAAATCTCAAACATTAAAACTCGAAAATTTGGATTTACCATTTGATGAATTATTCAGTTAAAAATAACAGACATTATGTGCTTTCAACATTTTTTCCAATACTTGTTGACAAAGTGCCAGGGATTTTTCGGAAGAACTCTAGACAGGAAATCATGCATCTTTCTTCTTGCCGATAAATTCTACCCCTAGCACTTCCCAAGTACACAGACCATAACTGTTAAAATGTTCCTATTTTTTAAGTATATACCAAGACATTAGCGGAATAAACCAGAAGATATTTACTACACGAAACCAATATCTTTCCATTTTCTACACAGCGAACAAATTCGATCTAGTAGGGAGGATTTTCTGAAACAGGATCGTAAACAATTCCACACCATGGGTGCTACCGAAAAAAACTATGTTCCTTTGCCTGTTCGTGGCCGCAAATTAATACTTTAATAGAAATGTTCCTTTTATTGCTGCCAAAGCGTTTTTAAAAGGCATAAAGTATAACTGATGCGAAGCAGAAGACGTAGCAGAAGCAAGCTAAATAATTTTCTTCATAGTTACGAACACTAGCTCCACTCAAACTTTTGATGTTTTTCACAAGAAACTGGATAACACAACCAACTCGCATTCGAAGTCATAAATTGGTCAGTTTTGTTTTCCGCAAATGGATAGTTCTAATTAATGGCTAATGGGCAATCTTTTTGAGCACGGTATTCTAAATAAGCATGCTTTCGAAGTATCACTGTTTAACTTCATTCGAGTTTTCTATTGCAAAGTAACAGTAGTTGTGTTCTGAAATGGTAATTCTACCGGTTTATACGAATATCAATCTTTAGCTCGTAAGTTAAAGAATGAGAAAGTTTTATTCTTTGGAGCCGTTTTTCGAGGACATTAGAGGAACGTGTAACGTTTGAATATCAGCAGATGCTGCGGAGGGTACGAAATCAGTATCCGAAAATCGAGATTTACTGACCCCGCCAATAATTAGACCATTTTAGTCAGCACACTTCGCAAAGACCTGATAATTGAAGGCTTATTCAGCCCAGAACAAAGACTCACCTTTAGGCAGATACACGGGCGCTGGAACGCTTACTGCAGCTACGGTTTGCAAGGACATGAATCGCGGGTCACCAATTGCACCCATTCCATTTTGGCTAACGGCTGTAAAACCGGTAACTGAATTTTGCTGACATGGTTGGCAGTTGCAAAGGTTTGGAACATGGTATTCTCTCTTTGGCAGTTGGGTGACTGAGAACGCAGATTTCCTCTCGTTCTGGTTCAAATCTTGCTTCTCTGTAGCTTGAACCTGGTTTTCGGGGTCTTTTTTCCCCATGAGGGAGTCAACACTGAAGTTTGATGACGAGTTTTGCATTTTGATGTTTTGGGTGCGGTGTTCTGAGCCGATCTGACCTCGACAACCTCTTGCATGAATAACCTCCAAGTTTCCTGCAGGCACATTTATATTAGCTAGTTTCTTGAAAGCTCTTGTCATGCGATATTATGAGCTTTCACTGTCATTAAAATACAGTGGCTCTTAATAATAACACGTCACTCATTAAAAACAAAGTTTATTTGTTCGTAAAGGTTATTGGCCCAAACTGTTCCGGTCTGCCCAAATTGGGAAGGTATTGTACCTTTCTAACAACCGCGATATTGAATAATGCACATGAAATCAGGCGTCAAGCCCAATGAATACCCTTTGAAAACTGAGTATATTAAAAACCTATAAACATCCGTACGTTAAATATGAACAGCAAACCCTTTGAGATTTTTTGTCGAAGCAACCAGTCTGAATTTGGAAGGATTAAAACCGAACCGAGAAAGTTAATTTTCTATTAACCTAAAACCGTTTCTGGCTTGAAGTATTGCCTCAGTCGGTACTTAAATGCTAATTTTTTACCTCCTTAAATGTATCTCTCAAAAAGGATACATTTTCTCGATTGTTTGCATTTCACTTGGCTCCGTTTTTCATCTTGAGCTGAGCATTCTGATTGGCAGACTGAGCCAGCTGTCCGCGGCATTGATTACTGTCCATTCAGCAGATGGTCCAGATGGCAGGCTGTTATGAATGTGTTATTGCAAGCCATTTGAGTCTGTTCAACAAAAATTGCTCTAATTTACCCATCATGTATTGTGTTAAAACACTTCATAACAATTATCTTTCCCTATATTGGAAATTGGGCACATAAATTTTTCAACAAAGTCAACAAATAGCGTTAGCCTTTACTAAGTGAAGTAAATTTGAGAAAATAAACATCAGTTTCGACTAATATTTTCGAAGTCAAGTGGATCAAGGATGCGCATTTAATGTGCGATTTCATTGCCTTAATGAAGAAATATTGACGAAATAGATTAGGTGTATCGTAATCGCCGTTTTAGGTTTTCACGGGGATAAACAAAGACGAAATCTCAAACATAACTATTCTGCGGAACAAGAGCAAGATTTTATCTGTTACTGTTTGTTATTCCTGCCCCTGTAACCGAAAATCGTTATCTATGAAAATTAAAAGGTTTTATCAAAGGCTACGAAATCAAATTAGATTGCACGGGAAATCTATGAACAAATAATCACTTATTGATAAGATCATGAGGGCGGCGGAAGTGTTGTTTTTTACTAATTCTGGTTGCATTTTGAAACGCATTATAAACGGTATCAACCATTAATATATGTTCTCTAAACAAACTTCAGTAACGACGTCGCTTTATTTTACTGTAAGTCTTTTTTCTGCTTGATGACTTGTCTCGATGGAAGAAGCTCAAGACCGAGTTGTTAATTTTTACTTGGCGTAAAATAAAATAGGAATTGTCTACCTGCTAAGATGTTTATAGTATCAAAAGGGCTTTAATGGAATTAATTAACTTTCTGCATAACAAGGCTTGTTTAAATTGTAGAATTGCTTAGAGGGCTGGCTGACATGTAACGAAAATACACCATTTTCGACAAAAAAAACTTGCAGATATGTTTTTGATAAGTTGCAAACCAAAACAAAACTGAACATGTAGGCTTGGGTATTGCTGCTAAATCAAAATGTAATGAAATAGCATTCGTAATGTTTTAAAACAAATTTGACAAATTCACACTGTTTCTTTGAAAGATTACAACTAGTTTGTAATAATATTGAAATGAGCTGTTAAATGCTAAACGTTTCTTTAGTAGCAATAGTTTTCGATTTAAACTGTTATAAAACCTTCACATTGAGGTGTTGTTTCCTAAAGTTTACATTGCACTTCTATTTTCTATTCGATGAATCAATTTACCCATTTGAAACATACTTTTGTGCTCTTTACACAAACATATCTTAAAGTGATGTGACAGGTTCTACTCGTTCAAAGTGTCAAAATTATTGCTTAACTTGAATTCCTCGACAACTGTACAAGCTATCGATTTATTCTAAAAACAGATGAAGCTTATGTTTGAAGAAATTGACAACCATGTAAGATTCGATTCTAGATTCACGGAGGTTTTAAAATATATTAGGAGGCAAACTGTAATATAATAAAGCCATTGATCATCACTTGTGATTGATGATGTCTGAAAATGTTTGTTCATAATTTCATATTTTTAAGATTAATTGCTTTCGTCTTTACACAATTTAAACAATGTGTAGATTGTGAAAGGGGAATAAATGTATTAAAACGCACCCTCCAAAAAATTCTAAGTTTCAGATTTTCTTTTTCACATGTCAGCTAACCCGGCCTAAACAAGAACTTCACGTTGCAGTGTGTCGTAATATTTAAACTCTCAGACCAAAATCAAACGCGAGTCATTCAGTCAGTGTTGGAAATATATGAAGTATCGCTTAAAGTATTCTTAATGGGTGCTACGGAGAAAATAAACGTTTCTGGTAGCATCCTGCAGCGAATCCTACTACATATTAGGGTTGTGTTGTAAATTAAAATTTGCAATAAAATATCATAAACAGAAAACTATCTTCATTTGGAATAGCTAAGCCGTGTATTCTTGTTAGGAATTAATGACAAAAGATAAAAGTAACGAGATATGTAGGAAATTGGTCCTCGTAGCCAGATACTTCAGTAGATGCTAAAATAAGTACTGAAACTACAGAATATTACTCAGTTCTATAAATTACATTCATGGAGTTCTGTTTCTTTTGTACGTCAAATCTACACTTTCGTTATTCCAGATATCTGAGCATACAAAACAGGAGCAAGTTTGCAAGAGCTGAAACTGATATGACTTTATAGTAGTTCTGCGAAAACGTTTCAAAGAGAATTGATATATGTGTATGTGTATGCGTATGTGTAATCTGTAAACTGCTTTTTGTTTGAATTCATTTATCAGATTTTAACCCTGGTGATGTGAAGACTGTTTTACTCCAGCACCGTAGCAACCACTTCAACTGTGAGTTACGTGGTATCGTAAAATCATAATACTGCAGAGACACAAGATAAACTTTCACCCGCGCAGCTGGCTAGAGAGTTTTGTTCTTCTTTTGGCGAACCTTTCAAGAGATACTAATGCACCATTCTCCTGAAATTGACGTTGCTCTGGGCTTTGACGCGGTCGATGAATTCAAACAATTGCAAATTGAATCTCACTGCTATCATACAATGATGAAAAACAGTATCCGCGGTTCTCATAACGCTAAGACTAAGTGAAGTTTAATTAGAACAAGAAGTCGCTGGCAATTCAAAGAAGAATCTCCAGGAACTCTCGCTCGTCCATTTTGTTAAAATGATTAAATGAATTAATGCCGGAAGGCTCCCGGGTCTGTCAAACTCTTTACACAGATCCATTCCGAGTCACTAATGTGTTACTAAAATGTTGAACTGTGGTGTTTCGGTAAGGATCATAGCGAGCTCGCGGGATATCAAGTCTTTGTTTTTAAACTTTTAAAACGGCCATTTGAAGGACTTTAGATTCCGTTGTGAGTCTTTTGAAACACATAATAGACATTTTCCGCACGTAGCCATTTTGCACAGTCCAATTCGATAGATTTCTAATTTAGAAATAATTAGCGCATCTTAAAGCAATGTTGTTATTTTATGTGTTTTAGTTTGACAAGAAAGATATGCTGACACAGAAAAACATGCAATGCGAATAAAACTTCAATAAAATCGTTTAATTCTATCAGGTTGTTTCGAAGTTTTTTTGCCGACGAGAACAACCTTCAGATCAGAATGTGGAATTAATTTCTACATTTAATAAGCTTTTCTGACGTCCGCTTTTTATTCAATTAAAACAAATTTGTTTAAGGCAGGTACTGCACTGTGTTAACAGTGTTTAACCAAACATTTCTCACATCTTGTCAATAATTGCAAATCAGTACCTCTTCATTCAAATTCATTAAGTAGTCACACCTGCGTTTAGTCCATTAAGTGGAAAATTAACCCATTTCACACTATTCAAGATTAGTCTTTTCCTCTGAATCAGTAACAGGCTAGTGACATGCAACTATCATTGCATTATATGGTACATGTATCAGTTTCCCATTACAGTTTCACAAATACCGAATCATTTATTTTGTGCGTGAATAATACTTTTTCAGCAAGCAAAGTAAATTTCTAGAAGTATTAATATATAATAATAATAATATTTATAATAATCTTTTCTAATTTTGTTTTACGCCCAATACTCACTGTTTTCATGTCAGTGATGTTGTTGACTTAATTTCGTAATTATTTCATCCAGCAAATTAGACTTTGTCATGCAAACCTCGCAAATTAGAGCATATTTCTTGCAGCTTTCTTTTCCTCCACTGAGATAATATTTTTCTGCTCCATCTGCAGGAAAAACAAAACCAAATAATTGCAACTGTTTTCATCAAAGAGAGCGACAGAATTTCCAAACAAAGCCATGCAAGCTGGGGGTGATTCACTAAACCAACTATTTAATTTTTCACTTAGATTATCGAATTAAATTCGGTAAACAGTCAGGTTTCCTTTCATATTTCTTTGTGCAGTTGAGTCACCTTGAACTTGACAGTTTCTGTTGAACACAGTTTCATCAGATGAAGTGGTGTTGAACTACTCTTTGATCACTCGTTTCGTCACCTTTCTTATTTGCAAATTAGAATTATTTAATATGTTTCTATTTCTTAACCTAATCTGCTACTGATTTTGTATGTTGATTGATTTTAAGTTTTGATTGATTTCGATTTTAAGTCCAAAACATCTTGGTAGGCTTTATTAGCCAATAACAAAATAAGTGAGATACAAATGTATGTATACATGTTCCAATTTAAACGCTAACAGAAAAGTGTGATTCGATTGAACCTTTTTCAAAACAAGTATGCTTCTTGTTTAGTGTTTGCACTTATTTACTACAATATAATTCCAGAGATATTCCTTGGAAGCCTTAGAAGTTAAAATCATTTTAATCATATTCTACAAGCCAAGTGTTCAAAGTATGTCTTGTGCATCACAAGCGAGTCATATGAATCGATCATTTGAAATGTTTTCACTCAATATCACAAAAAGTCAATAACAACAATGAGAAGAGACAAATATTTCTTAAAACGAAAAGAATATCTGATATGTAAGCATTTTAAGAATTATGTTTCTCCATTTCCTGTTAGCTTAATTGTTATCGGCTTTCACGCTTATGCAAACGTCCCACTACCCTCTTTTTTATTTATTTATAAGAACGTCTAATTTTTGGACTGACTCTGAACGTTCTTAATTATTTTGAGGATTTCAGCCTCAAATGTTTTTAAAATGTTCTTATTTTTTAGTATTGGGTATATACTTTTAAGAGTGTTTATTTATTATTTTCCATTCACACAAAAG
>JAOBYG010084879.1:0-11454 GCA_025403545.1 Epizoanthus stellaris
TTTGTTCATTAAACGAAGTTTAATTCGTTCATAACCAACGTTTGTTCTCAGCGCAGTTTCTTTCACAGCGACATTTCGTTCACAGCAACATTTCGTTTACGGCGACATTTCGTTTTCGGCGACATTTCATTTACAACGAAACTTCGCAGGCAAGCTAATGACGATTTTTCGCTTGTTATAAAAATAATAGTCGAACGAAATTTCGAGCGAAAATTCGCAGTTACGAACTTTCGCCAAACTTTGCTGTTTTTCGTCGAACTTTCGCCGAATTCGGCAAATTTCGGTTGCAAAACGTAATACCAGTACTGTACATGCCCTAGCAGCAAGGATGTAGAAGAGAAAGGTGCCATAGCAGGGAAGTACATGTACAGCATCATCATTTTCTCTTTCAATGTGGTTTAGAATTAAGGAATCTGCCTCAGTTGTGCAAGCGGCAAGACCAATAATACAAATAAGCTACAACCCTGTTTTACAGGAGTTCTTGCAGTCGGGGTTTTTTTCATTGGGGACTTTGCGAAGCTATTTTTACCCAACAGCTACATGTACATGTATGTACACGGCATGTGGATAGCAACACAATCTTCGTGCGATCCTTTGACATAATTTTATAGGAGTTTTGTTTGTTCAATCCCTAATTGCCAAAATAGGAGATTTACAATTCACAGATTTGGAGTTAATGTACTTGTCATAAAAGTATCGCTTCAGTGATGTCATGAAAGTGTCACTTACGTCCTGTTTGGAAATGTACAGCTAGTTTGTTCTGACCAATGTTGTTCAGTCCCACTTTGTTAGTGACTTCAGCACTGTTGGGGTCTGGAGTGTGTTCAACCTCTGTCACCCTGAAAACTTTTTTTACCCACCTATATAACCTCCTGTACGTTTTACATGTACTTGTGAAATTAATTGAATTTTATCTTTTTTTATTTTTTCCTGCTACATGTAAGAGTATTCCACCATCCCACCTCAATGTTGTTTCTCCTTTGCTCCTTTGCTCCTTTGCTGGAAAAAGAGAGCCTTTATTTATCTGTCACACACTTGGTGCGGGTCTCAAACTGGTGTCATCAAAACCATGATCTAATCGTTACAATCGATGTGTCTTTACCCTTTGACCCACTAAAGCATTGTGAATTCAAGAGAGCAATTTGTATTTCAGTTGTATTCAATATTTCAGTTATTGTACAATATTTGACAATTGTAGGGTGTCAAGTTCCTATTGATTCCTATTTTCTGCTCTTTTTAAAGAAAACCTCCTATTTTTTAGCTCTTGAAGCCAGTATGTAGTGAGAAACTATAAATAAAATGGTAATAGGTGTCTTTGTTCAGCCATGTAATTTATTTGGAATAATGATTTCCAGATTGTCTAAATGAAGAATGGGTACTTCTTTATTTTGAAGTCTATTGCTTCTTTTGGTTACTGGTCATTTTCAGCTTTATTTTTATCTGGTATTTTGACTGATCCCATTGTATCTGGATATATGTTTCATATTGCAAGTGTAATTATATTTTTGTTAGCAGTACATCAGTGTTTTCAAGTCATGCTTGCTTTCTGTAATAATATCCTGTCAAATGAACTGGGAAAAAGTTAATGACACGGTGACCACGAAAGGTGAACCTCAGCGTTCTTTTTTGTGCTAACACAGGCACAGATCCAGGGCATCTCACACCTACGCAATGGGGATAGAGTCAGAATTTTTCTAAGAATGTCCCTTTATCAATAAACCGAACTGTGCAACAGTCAATACCACAGTCACCAAACTGATATTTTGTACCATTATAGCCTGCCCGCACATTCAGTCGATCTTCTTCACTGCCACTACGGCATGAACATCGAAAGTGAATGTCCGCTGGATATTTTTGCTCTATAGCATCCGCGTAGGATTGAGATGACTAACATTTGCACTACCGATGAGGTCAATGACTCAAACTGAACAGCAGCATATTCACTCAGACTGTCAGCTGTCTCAGGCCAGTGCTGGCTTAGACTTTTTCATGCATTTTGTTAAAGTTACAATGCTGTGTATTATGAATTTGCACTGTTTTTCTGTAGTTCTAAAGCAGAAAAAGTGCTGTTTTATTTTAAAATAAATTGCTTTTAAACTGTCAGATTTGCTGCTAAAAATGCTCGAAATGGCACTGTAGACACCTTTTATTTTCAAAATTTCTTGGGCTGCTATCAGTCACTTTTCCCGATCTTTTCTTAAACATTATCTCTGTTGATAAATCTTCAGCTTTCACAAATATTTCTCAACCCGGCACCGCACCGAATTAATGAATGAGCTTGGCGAAAACAAAACGGGGACGATTCAGGGTGAAAAAGGCGATAAAATTAGTGACTGCTAAAAATTAAAACTTGGTAAGAAACGAAAGGTAATTTCCTGTTTTCAAGCTACAGATTTTGTTTCATCAGAACTGAGTAGAGAAGTGAAATACTGAACAGATTTATCAATAGCGATCTCCAGTCGAGTCGCGCTTCAATAGTTCAGTCTAGGAGTACATTGTAACTGCGAATAGTTTAGGTGACTCAAGTATAGAACTCTCTCACGGAGCAACTGCATCTAGCAAAAACTGGACGATTTTCAATTTTAGCTCATTGGCTAAAGCGCTCGCAAGTCGGATTCCTTTGTTTCAATCCAGCAATATGATTGTCTAAATGACCTCGGTTACAGTAGTCGCACTGTAATTTCAGGAGCATTAATTTTATTTCCTATAGTTAAGTAGTCTAGCGGATAGAACAGTATAAAGTAAAGATGTAGGGTGTGGCATGGTACTCCCAGGAGTTGGGCTGCAACTGGTACATGTAAAAAAGGGGGAAAGAATAAGAATGAGAGCAGATGCAGTGGGAAATAATATGAGATATACATTATTGCCTTGTCTTGACTCAAGACATGACAATAACGTACTGTATGTTCTGATTTGATATGATGTCAGAACAGGCCATTCATAATTTATTGGCTTTGAGCTTGTGACCAAAATGGTTTAGAGTAATTTGATTTGGTTACATTCATGAATAATTAACGATTTTAAGAAAGATACTTGAAGTAACTATCCAATAATTTATTTCTAAATATTGTTTTCATGTTCCACTAGGCTGTTTCAGGCAAAGATGCTCCTCTCAACAATTTCTTCTTTTATGATGGCATTGAAGGACACGGCACAGTTGAATGCCTTAAGTAAACGTGGATTACTCAAAGACATTTAAAACAAGATGGAAGACACGTGAGGCATTGCATTTGTGGCTGGTTTGCCAGGCAAATTCTGCTTGAACACTTGAACTGACAACGGCAGTCAAACACCATTTTTTAAATAAGACAGAATCATGCTTCTATCACACAATCATGTACACGTGTTAATTATGTTACTTTACATGTAGCACTTGGGGAGCTATCTAGTAGTCTGGCCTACTGCACAGACATTCATTAAATTACTTACTCATCACACCAGACCTGTCATCACCCCATAAACGTCAGTTCAAATGAACAGCACATTCCTTCCTCTTTATGTTACTGTAGATAACCAATTCACGTGTAAGAATTGTAATCATCTCATTTATACTATTTCAAAATGAAGGTCTAGATGCTCGGTACATCAAAATGAGCTTACAAAAATATATAGTTCAGTTAAACTGAATCATTACAGGAGAAAGTAGGAAAGAGGCGTATGACATTGATTGATATGAAACAGAATCACAATTAAGGTAAATGCTTTTTCAGACAAAAGAATCTGGCCAGTTGCAAAGAATTTGTGGAGTTTAAAAACTAAGCGTGCCACTTTGCAAGAAATGATGGAAATGCTGACCAAGGAAGAAAATCTGAAAAAATAAAGATCTGAAACAACAGTCTGCGAAGGCCCGTTTAAAGGGTGCCAACATTTGATCCTTTGGGACCGTTTAAACCGGCCTCCCAACAATGTTGGGACGTGTTGGTCGATGTTGGGACCGTTTAAACCGGCCTCCCAACAATGTTGGGACGTGTTGGTCGATGTTGGGACCGTTTAAACGGGCCTTCCAACAATGTTGGGACGTGTTGGTCGATGTTGCGACCGTTTAAACGGGCCTTCCAACAATGTTGGGACGTATTGGTCTATGTTGGGACCGTTTAAACGGGCCTTCCAACAATGTTGGGACGTGTTCTCGTTCAAACTTTGATCCAACACAGACTTAACATTTCTTTTGTTCTCAGAAAATGTTGGGTCATGTTAGGACCGTTTGAACACCAGGCCCAACTAGTTAATCATGTGCATATCACGTGTGTAAATGTATGTTGGGTCATGTTAGGACCGTTTGAACACCAGGCCCAACTAGTCAATCATGTGCATATCACGTGTGTAAATGTAGATAACAATATGATCGGAGCCTGACTCTCGTTCCCAGTTCTCTCGCACCATTGTTATTGAAAAATGTTGGCATGATGTTGGCTTGATGTTGGCTTGATGTTGGAACGGAATGGCCCCCGTACAACATCGCCCAACATGGTCCATCAAATGTTGGATCAAAATATTGGCGCTGTTTAAACGGGCCATTATAGCTTCTACCGATAAGTGTGACAGATGTGTCTATGAATGGAAAGACTGTCCGAAATTAAATCAGGTGAATATTACAATGCCATGAAATAATTTGCACTTTTGTTATCGGAAATAACTTGGCAGTTTCTACATATTTCCAGTGTGAAAATTCAGCTTTGGAATAGATTGTTTGTATAAAGAACAAGCAGGTTTTTGAAAGTATAAGTCCAACTTGAAATGTGTAAACTCCTGTAAACTAGTTTCTATAATTCAGGATGTTAAGTTCCTATTTGTTCCTATGTTTCCAACTAATTCCTATTTTCTCCTCTTTTTTAGCTCTTGAATATTAAGAAATTATAAATAAAATGGTAATAGGCATCCTTGTTCAGTCATAGATTTGTTATAATGATTTCCAGATTGTCTAAATGAAGAATTGGGTGCTTCTTTGTTTTGAAGTTTGAAGTTTTTGATCATATCATGGATCCTGTTATTTTTCACTTTTATTTCTATCTGGTATTTTGATTGATCCCATTGTATCTGGATATATGTTTCGTATTGCAAGTGTAATTATATTTTTGTTAGCAGTAATTATTTTCTAGTCGTGCTTGCTTTCTGTGATAATATTTCGAACCTGATCATGTGAACTTAACTGGGAGAAGGTTAATGACACAGTGACCATGAAAGGTGAACGTTTCTTTTTTGTGCAATTATGTGTTTGTATTTGAGCATTAAAAACTGCTTTTATGCTAATGACAGTTGAATAGTAGACAGACTTGAGTTGATTTTGACACTAGATATGCTGTAGAGCAATACTTTTCATGATGAAAAATTCCCTTTCATTTTTGTTTGTAAATGTAATGGACTAAAGTGGTGGACTGGAACAGCTGTAGGGGTGCAGGGTGGCTATCTTTGTACATCAACATACTATTGAAGTTCCTATTTTTTTCCTTTTTATTGACTATTTTTCCTATTTTGTTCCTATTTTTTTTCCGATCCTGAAATTCATATTTTCCTTTTTTTTTTAGCAACCATGCCGCTTGACACCCTGATAATCACTAGGTTTTCTACATCTGGAAGAAAAGGTTGATAAGGTGTGTTTTATGATGTGAGGTAAATTGATTGTGGGTAAAGTAGGAGTTAATATTACAGTAGTGGTAAAAATGCAAACGAAATTTGCCCATTTGGGGGATTGCTGTGTTGCACAATTTCAGCAAAATCTCGAGCGAAATTTCATTTGTCGTGCATATTATTCACATATTCATTTTCAAACGAAATTTCCAGTGAATGATCTAACAGGGTTCCCACGGTCATGGAAAAGTCATGGAATTTGAAAATACCTTTTCCAGGCCTAGAAAAGTCGTGGAATTTGAAAATACCTTTTCCAGGCCTAGAAAAGTCATGGCCTTATGTCATGGAAAAGTGGTTTTAAGGAGCCCAGTCCTTTTATGTTGTGTATTCAGGCTTTCTCAAAGCTTCTCCAGTTGCTCCAGAATGCAAATTGGAGAACACCTTCACAGTGTGCTACCATTCTCCTGCAGTACAAGCAGTTTGTTGGTGCAATGAAGAAAGAGCGTGAAAGCTATTTCAAGAGCTACAGTAATGTTGTTCCACCTCAAGACAATGAGTTTCTGTTGAGAAACATTGAGAACTGAAGAAAGTGGACAGATATAGAGAGGGGATTCTTTGTTAATGCAGATGTGGAAATTGAGAACCTGAGAGAAGAGAATCTGGTGGCTCTAAAGATGTTCCACAGCGAACTGCAGAATGTTTTTCCCAATATTGTAGATTATCCAATCACTGATCTGCTGAGGAGCTGCCAGGGAGCCGGACAACGATATCAGCAGCACATGGAAGAAGACGGAATGAGAAAAGCAGATGCAGATAAGGAGCAAAAGCGAAAGACACTTCAAAGCGACCTGAAAGAAGTAAAAGCCAAGAAAGTGAAACTTGCGGAGGCTGCAGAAGTTACAAATCTTGTGAGAGAGGCGGATTAAGAAACAGAAAACATTTTCATGTTTTCCCATGGAAGAACAAGCAATAGCTGTGGTGGCATGAGCCGAAGGCGAGTTATGGTAACACGAGTGCAAGTTTGGGAGAACAAGCAATAGCTCTGGTGGCATGAGCCGAAGGCGAGTTATGGTAACACGAGTGCAAGTTTGGGAGAACAAGCAATAGCTGTGGTAGCATGAGCCGAAGGCGAGTTATGGTAACACGAGTGCAAGTTTGGGAGAACAAGCAATAGCTGTGGTAGCACGAGCCGAAGGCGACTGTTTCCACAGTTATTTCACGTTCTCCCAAACTTGTACAAGTGTTACCATAACTCGCTGGAAAACACAGGAAATGTTTTCTATTTCCTTTATTAAATAAACGCAGTTACCACACGAACGATTTATGGTAAACATATTTCAATCAGTCACAGCGCGCATTTTTTTCTAGTTTATTTTATAAACAGAAATGTAACTTTGTTCTCCTCAGTAAATCGAGTGCTTTGCAGCAAAGAGCGGAAGAAATGGTAGGTGAAGTTTAAACTTTAAAAACTGAGCAAGAGAAGTTGGCGAAAGATTAAGAGAGAGCTGAATGAAGGAACTTAAAGGCCCAGTTAGATGAACATGAAAGAGCAACAACATTCAAGCTCTCCTTTGACCACTGACTGGTGCTTTTCAGTTGAGTTTTAATTTGAGCACATCACACTCAAGTTGAGTATGGAATTGTTTTTCGTTTTAAAATTCCATGAATCTGATTACCGGTGTAGTTTGACCTCACGTCAATGTGCTCAAGGGTGCTGTAGTTCAGTGTAATCATTATGTTTCTCTTATGCTTGCTTAAACAGAGCTTAAGCCGATGTAGTAATTTAGCAATGTGTATTTGTCCAGAATGTTGATTTATCACTGAACTAAGGCAATACTAAAGTTTTCTTTGAGAGCAAAAGTGTTTTTCAGCCGAGGTTCCCTTTAAACTAACTTCAGATGGAGACTATGATATGCAAGGAAAGAGATCGACTAACGTAGGTAGAGCTTTGTATGATAACGATGCTGTAATAAATAAGGATGAACGAGACAATGCACTAAGATTGCGATTCATCTTCAATTCCAGTCCGGGTGTGATCGATTTCAAGAATGTGCGTGTTGGAATTGTACACACCGAGAAAACTATATACCATCATTTGGTTTGTTCAACAACTGCATACCGAAGAGAAAGGCTAACTTGGTCGCATCTTCCACAGCTTCAGATAAGCTAACATACTTGTTAACGTTTGAGCACTCTTTCAATGACCTTCACCACGCAATAAGGATAGACGTCATCTGTGAAGTTTAATTGGAAACGGATGTCGTAGTATCCTTGGTCGAACGGTCGAATCCAGATCTTCTACTACTAGTTATTCCAATATACCTACCAACTGGTGATGATAGAATAAAGTGTGCACAAATAACGAACATCTTTCCTAAAAGAACCGTAAACTGGGGAATACGTACTATCAATATCACTAGATGTACCTATAAACAAGGAAATAGTGATATATTTAGATTATTGTATTGTTGCACCTGGTAATTTGATGTTACCATGGACGCCACAATGGCATGACGAAGTCGACGTGGATAACAAGAAGGTAACCAACTTAGCAACACAAAGCAAGGACGCAACCCCCAAGGAATACGTGGATAAAGAGGTCTCGTCACTCGCTCTTAGAACTAGGTTGTGTATGGTAAACTATTTCGAATATCTTGAACTAGGTAACATAGAATCCATTAGAGAGTTGAACTATCTGGAAAAGGCATTCTCGTCTTCCCTTAACTATACTTCTATATACCACAAATATTTGCCTTCCTTGCAATTAAGGAGAGATAGACAACGCCATCCCAGCACATTTCACAATCAATGCAGGTATATGTCCAATCAATTCGCAATTTAGCATGCGTATAGATGCAGTAACGAAGAAATCCAACAGCAGGCCAAGGTTAAGTGCTTTTCCTCAACCAAACGATAGCACAACACCACTAAAGAGATTCAAAACACTGTGCGAAGATTGGGGTTATACCAGCATGAACGTGTTCTTAACGGTTAGAGATGATTCCAAACCAGTAAGGTTCACGGTAACTACTACTGTAACCGTGAGATCTGAACTTGCGTACTTCGTGTATGGAATGCAAACCTACACAAACGACTTCGCATACGTACCATCGTATCTACACGAAATCAGTAACATGCCAACACACATTCCGAGGTGTTACGCAATCGCAACTGGCGATAGACGTGGAATAATACGCGTAAAAACAGTTGGAATTCGAGGAAGCGTTTCTTCTGGTGGAACTGTAGATACTATTGGTAAATTTTAATGGGGCGGACCTACGAAACCTAGTATCCAATGCAGAGGACGTACCAACTTACTACAAATTCGACAAAGCTCACAGAAAGACAACCGTAACCATAATCCAATTCACTTTTAGTACGAGAGTCTTCATTACCGTGGTGAAACAAGACGGCGCGAATAATGGTGGGTAGCGGTTGTCGTACGTCGACGAAGCCAACACCCGTGGTCACACAATACTAAGTTTTCCCATGTCTGTAAACACGATAACCAAAACAATACCAGAACCAAGAGAGAGTTACGGAGCGATGCAATTATGGTTACCACTAGAATCTGGGCCAACGACACTATAAAATAGCAGAATATATGGAATAAACTTCCAAACCGAAACAGTTGTATAGACTACATATATGGGATATTCAAGTAGATCGAGACATAGCAACGTAAACAACATAACCATCAACTTACCAAGTGGTGAGAACCACCAACACCAAAAAGAGTTTACAAAGAAATTTCGCTAGTTTCGGATACTGATTGGATGGATCTAGCCAGCTACTCGTTGCAAATAGAACCATCATCACCGAAAGGTTTACTCATAATACGCACGTGCCTTTCCACAGGACGCATTGCTTCTTCAGGCAACTTTTACTTTAGATGGAAACACGTAACACCAACAAACACCGAGTACGTAGGCATGAGTTCATTACAACTATCAATATTCCTATCCAATCAAACCAGATCGGCATTTGGAATACAAATGGCAAACAATGAGTCGATGTCATCTCTATCAGATACGACCATAGTAGAATACGACGATCCAACAAAAGGTAAACACACTTTCCAACTACAAGTTCGTGTAGCGGATTCTGGAGAAATGTTTATCAACAAGATTTCTCAAGTAGTCAATGCGAACTGGGTGGGATATACTAAATCGACAATAACTGTCGAAGAGGTTGTTGGAGAATTCTTCAAGACAACAAACTTGGAATAATACAATTCGCCAACTAACAACATTATATACTACAAATACATGGGAAGAATACGCGTAATAGACTTCAATCACATAAATAAACACTTATCGGAGAACGATGTTACGATGCTTAAGAACCTATACGTACACTAACACGTACCAAACTGTGGTTGGTAGTGTAACTCTCAATCCGATAACGATTGGCGTAGTGACGGGGACTGGAGTCGTCCTACAAGCATTCCTAAAACTGAGAAATTATGTAAAATCGAAAGAATCGTCATGCTTCGCATACGTGACGTATCAAAAGCTATTCAACAAACTTAGAGCCTGCTAGAGAGGGGAAGCATTTAGTCCAGAAGATCTAACAATGGAATTTTGATGGAACGACGATCTAGTAGCCGACTTATGTCCATCAATAGAAAGATACTACAAATCATACGACAAAAATTTTACCGAGGATGACAATCAAAACAGCCATTATCTCGTCACCATCTCTTATAATTTCTAAATACTTAAGGAGATCTTGGTTCCCCCATCCATTATCATGATCAACACCTAAATGACCAGTAAGTTATGGATGATATACTTTTATGTAAATGATTTACTCCAGGTTGCCCCAGGAAAAAGGGGTCCCAAACATGCAACATATACTACATATACTACATACTGTACGTCATGTCAGTCTGCGATCAACTTTAACTTTGTCTAACAGAGGTTTAATATAAGAAAGTATGGTTGTATGGATCAAAGCGAATAATCAACTCTCATTTTCAAATTCATTATTACTTATTTTCTTTGGCTTTACGAGAGAAGGGTGCTTTGTTTGTGAAAGACGGAACCTTTGATTTGAAAAGACACGAAGCATATAGGCAACAAGGAACCTTAATGTCCTTTGTTCCAAAATGATGGAAAGCATTTGTCATAAACAACGGGCCCTTTGTGTTAAAATGACGACTGCATAAAGGACGGGCAAAAGACTGGTGGAAGACGGGGAAAGACACCTTTTCAATACAATTAATACACCTTTTTGCATGGAGGATCACATATACAATCGTGTAGTAATATATGTTTAATTGACTGCAAGTCTGACAACCACATATTTGGTATATTTTACCAGCAAATGTACAATAAAACAGACAAATAACCTGTCCTACTGTATATAGCATGACATTTTTTGCAGGATTTAACAAACGTGATACTTGCTACTTGGGGGACATTCACAACACAATGCACAAAATAAAACGTCAGCACCACTTTTTTAAATTGTATGTATTAAATAAAATCAAAGGAGTAAAATTGATGTTGCTTTCTTGAGCAAATGGCCAGTACACTTTCTTGCATTGTATTTAGACCCCAACCAAATTAGTATCAAAAAAGACAACTGAAATATAAACGCGATTTCTGAGAAACAAGTATAACCAAATTACTAAAAGTAGAAAAAACAAGTTAGAATAATGCAAATTCATTACTATTAAAAAGTCTGTAAATTAAATCCCCGAATCTATCAGGATTTTAAGAAAATCTGCAAAATAAAACTACAACAACTTCATGCTACACATACATTACTATCAGGGGCCAATCAGGGTGGAAATAAATGAAGATTAAAGGGGCTATGTCACGGTAATGCGCATGCTCTCGAGTCATGTCAGAAAAAACCTTCGCAGTCACGAAACACGAG
>JAOBYG010084990.1:0-11453 GCA_025403545.1 Epizoanthus stellaris
AGTCTTTTATTAACTTGAACCTTTTCCGCTGTTTGATTAAATCTCTTAAATGTTCCTGTGCTCCAGTCCCCGACACTCTCCCCCATATATATTCCCAGCTGGAATGTATATGTTTTCTCATGTAGACTGGGCACTTGAAGCTTACTTTAAATGAAAGCTAATGAAATTTGAAATAAATGGTTTGAATGTTCAATTGTTCCTTGAAAAGTTCAATGTTACTCATTATCTTGTCTCACAATGTCCTGCATTCGTAGAGCTGCTGCTGCGGCTGCATCCCTTTGGGGTCTGGGCTCAAATGTAGGAGCGGTTGGGTTGAGTGGCGTTGCCTGCTCCCTATCACATGATAGCTCCAGTGGGTAGAGGTGCTGGGTTGCTCTTTCGAGGGTTCCCTTGCCTGCTCTGAGCTTGGCTGCTCTCGTTATCCCATCTCTTCCTCGGATGAGCTGCTCTACAATTCCGAGTTTCCACTGATTCCGGTTCCTAGAATCGTCTCTGATGATCACCACATCTCCGATCTGAGGGTGGGGTGTCTGTTCACCTCCAGCTCGCCGGTGCTGCTCTCTAAGGCTGCGCACGTACTCTTTAGTCCAGCGACTCCACATCATGTCCTTGCAACGTGTCAGGTATCTGGCCCTCTTTCGCAGATCTGTTTCGGGAATGTGGTGCGCCTCGAGGTCGGGTAGGTTGTTCGGGTTCAGGTACAGCATCGAGTTTGGCGTAAGCAGCGGTAGCTGGATGTCGTCCTCTAAGTAGCTCAAGGGCCGGTTGTTGAGGGCAACTTCCACATCGAGCACTACTTCTTTCAGCTCTGACCAGCGCAAGGTGCCGTTGCCTATGGTCTTATAGAACGCATTCTTGAAGAGACCGATAAGGCGTTCAAACTGGCCACCCCACCAGGGTGCTCGGCTGAGGTTGAACTGCCACCTGATGGAGTGTTGGGCTAAGTAGTCGTTGAACTTCTCACTTGTTTGTGCTGTCTTGAGCCATTTCGCTGCTGCCTTGAATGTGCTCCCGTTGTCAGAATAGATTAACTCAGGCCGTCCACGACGGGCGATGAACTGTTTAAGACTGGCAATGAACTCATTCATCTCAAGGGATCGTAGTAGGTCTAGATATACCCCCCTGGTCAAACTGCATCCATACAGTGCCAGGTAGGCCTTGCTCTCCTTTCTTGGTCTGGACAGGTATTTTATAGGGCCGGCGAAATCGACTCCTATAACTTGGTACGGTGCGTCGCCTTGAGTTCGCGTACTGGGTAGGTTTCCGGGTGGTGGTGACTCGAAGGCCTGGACACGGAACCTCTTGCACCCCCAGCAGTTACCACGTACTTTCTTGACTAGGCGCCGTAGACGTGGGACCCAGTACAACTCTCTCACTTTGGCCATGGTGAGCGTAACTCCCCCATGCAGCGTCAAGAGGTGGGCTAACCGAACCAGCTTGCTTGTGTAGGGATGGTAGTCTGGCAGGTAAATGGGATATTCTCCCTGCTGGCGTCCTCTGCACTCCAGGACTTGCTCGTCGTTAAGCTGTAGGTTTAGTTGGAGTTGATCCTCCACGTAGTGGACGTTGTTCTGGGCGTCACGTTGAGCTCGTTTGATCCACCACTTCTTCTGGGTCTCTATCTCTATTGTCGTTAGTGGACCTGATTTCCTGGATGCGGTGGGTGTCTTGCAGTTGTGGATGAATCGCTGTACCCATGCGCTGATTCGTAGAACCATCCAAAGCTTATGGTTGGTTAGTAGACGGTCGAAAGCGTCCTGTGCCGGTATCGCTGCGGCAAGGACATCTCTTGTGACCTTTGCTTCTGCCTTGGTTTCAGCTGAAGGCTCGAGAGTTATGTCAGGCGGCCACTGCTTCGGGTCTGGCAGCCATTTCGGGCCGTATTGCCACAGTTCCGCATTGACGACGTCTCCACCGCGACTTCCCAAGTCTGCAGGGTTTTCGGCGGTCGGTACGTGGTGCCATTCGATGTTCGTATGTTGTTGAATCTTGTAGACGCGGTTGGCTACAAACTGCCTGTACTCCCCCTGCCCGTGGATCCAGTACAAGGCTACAGTCGAGTCCAACCAACAGTGCACTGTTACTTGGTAGTTGTCAAGGGCAGTGCGTACGTTTGAGGCGAGGTTTACAGCCATGTGACCGGCGACTAACTCCAGCCTTGGGATTGTGAGATTACGCTTGGCCAGCCGCGACTTGGCACAGACGAGTCCTTGCGTCGTCTCCTGTCCCTGCTTCACTACAGCGTAGATTGCTGAGCAGACGCCTTTTGAGCTCGCATCTCCGAATGCATGTAGGACTATCTCATCGATTGGAAGGCGATGAGGGGCGAGTGGTCGCTTTACTGTAACATGATCGGGTAGCTGTGACCACCACTTGTCCCATCGCTCGCGTAGATGTTCGGGTATCTTGGTGTCCCAGGCCAACTTGTGTTCGCATATATCACGGAAAATCAGTTTTCCGGTGAGAGTTGTGGGCGATGCCAAGCCTAACGGATCGTAGATTTTGGCTAGTTTCGACAAGACTCCTCTCTTGGTAGGCTCTGCTGCGTCTCGTGGGAAGACAACTTTCAGGGTGTCGCTTTTTCTGTCCCATGGCAGGCCTAACATCTTGGTTTCTGATGAAGTTGTTCCAAGTTGTTGTTTTGCGTATGATAATTCATCATGGCCCCCGGGAGGGTCACTGTCCATTTCTAACTCTTTGGCATTCGAGTGCCATTTGTGCAGCTTAAATGTTGCGTCATTGAAGATTTTGGTGGCAGTTTGCTTCTTGATCTGTGCCTCTTCAACTGTGACTCCCCCTGTCAGCAGGTCGTCAACGTATAGTCCGTCTCGTAGCTCCTTGACGATTTCTGGATGCTTGGTTTCCCATGTGGCGAGGTGTTGGTTGATCACTCCTCCCAGTAGGAATGGCGAAGATGTCAGCCCGAACAGGGCACGCGTGAATCGGTAGATTTCTACTTGCGAATGTTCTGGCCTCCTCCAGTGGAATCGGAGGGAGTCTCGCTCTGTTTCCTTAATTCTAATCTGGAGAAAGGCTTTCTGTATGTCACCCGTTATCACGATAGGATAGAATCTTGTCTTCACGAGCACGCTCCATAGGAGGTTTTGGAGTGGCGGCCCTGGGTGTAAGCAGTCGTTGAGGGACGGTTTTTTGGAGCTCTCCCTCGCCGAAGCGTCGTATACGATGCGCAGCTTTGTGCTCTCTGCATTCTGTCTGACTACTCCCTTGTGAGGAATATAGAATTATTTTCCTTTGGCGACTTGAGGGGCTGGCTCTACGATGCCTTGTTGAAGTTGCTCTTGTATGATTGCATCGTAGTTTTCATATTCTCCGCTACGCTGTAATTTCTTGATTAGGTAGTCTAATCGTCGGCGACTTCCGATCTCATTGGTCGGCAGGGGAGGGTGATTCCCCTTCCACGGCAGGTTAGCTTCATACCATCCGGCTGGGTCTCGTGTCAGCTGCTCCTTGAACTCTTTGTAGACCACGCCTTGGTCATTCTCCGGCATGTCTTCTAAACCGAGCACGTCCAGCGCACAGAGTTGCTCGTAGTCAGTACTCGTAGATTGAGTCAGTAGGAGCGGGCCAACGACTTCTTCTCGGCCCGGTGACATTAAGGTCCAGCCCAGAAGTGTTTTCTCTGCGACCGGCTGTCCGGGAGTGCCTACTCGTGGTGCCGTTTTAGTCTTGATAGTCGCGTATTCGCTGGCTCCGAGCACTACATGAATAGGGAGTTGCTGTTTGGTATCGGACTCGTTGATTTTCACGCCTTTCAGGTGAGTGTATTTGCTTAGCAATGTTTCATATCGAGGGTTGTCCAAACTCATAAGTTGTGGTTTGTGTACCTTTGTCAGATCAACATTCATGGAGAATTCGCCGTCTATTGATTTGACATTTACTGAGTAGATTTCTACTTTCGTTGTAGTAGAGCCCAACATCATCTCTATTCTCTTTGTTTTGGTTTCCGTTGGTTTCTTGCCAAGGGCGTCGATTAATTTCGCAGAGGCGTAAGAGCTTCCGGAACCCGTGTCGAGAAGTGCACGTGTCTTAATGCCATCAACTTCTAACAATACGACCGGATACACCACTTCACCGCTGTCAGGTTGATGTGCTGTCAACAGTCCTTCCGGTTTGGATTCTCTTGACGTGTCACAAATCGAAGTGTGGTGTCTTTTGCTGCAGTGCTGGCATGTCGCTGTACTTCTGCACTCTGATGCTACGTGTGAAGGGCCTGTGCAGTTGAAACATAACTTTTTTGTGGCCAGAATTTTCTTGCGTTGTTCTGCGGTCGTGACTGCTTTGCATTCCGAGGCCTTGTGATCATCAGCATTGCAATACGCACACGCTCTTGGCTTCGGTGGCCTTTGACCTTTCCTCTGCTGGACGTAATATGCTCGGCTTCGCTCGCGTTTCTTGCTGTCTTCTGGTTTGAGACTCGCTACTGGGTTGCGTCGTGTCCAGAGTCGAAGGGCCTCGGTGAACTGAACAAAACTCCAGGTTTCCCATGTTGGGTCGTCACGGACGAGATCCCCCCTGATAGCTGGCAACTTTTCAAGTGTCATTGACACAGTTCCATTAACGGCGTGTAGCTGTTTGAGTGTTTCTAATGACTGCACGCAATATGCTAATTTCTCGTAGAATTCGTGAATTGCTTTTGGATTAGCTGTTGACGTGTATGGCAGGTCCAATATTTCCTTAACGAAGGACTTCACGATTTCGTTTTCTTTTCCATATCGGTCTTTTAGTATGGCTACAGCTCGATTGTACCCTTCGGGAGTAGGAGGCAAAGCTTCGATTGCCTTCCTGACTTTTTCGATGACAAATTCCTGCAGATAAGTGAATTTGCTCACTGGCTTCATATCGCTTTTGTCGATGGTTTCGGAATATTGGCCCCAGAATCTTGGCCAGTCGGCATAGGTTCCGTTAAACTTAGTTATTTCCAGTTTCGGTAATTTCGCTCGCACCTGGAAGCCTTGGCTCTTCATTTGCTGCTGAGTTTCTGGTATGACCAATTCTGATTGCAACTTCACTTTGGTTTCATGTAGTTTGATTTCAAACTGCATCCGTTCTTCTCGTTCTTGGTTTTCTCGTTTGGCTCTCTGGTCAGTCAACCATTTTTCGAGGCTCTCAATTTTCTCGTCAGCTTCTTCCATTTTCGCTTCTACACCGTCATTCCATTGGTCTATTTCTTCTGCGTTTTCGTCTGCCGCTATCTTTTGGGCCTCGAGCGTTCTGCGCCATTTGTTGACTTCCGTTAGCGTTTCTCTTAGGGTCTCCGTATGTCTCTTCACTGCACTTTCCTTTCCTGTTTCCAGGACGGCTTCAGTTTTTACACAAGCTCTGTCAAGTTGTGTCATTTTTGTCTTTAACGTGCTAACGGCCACTTCGTAGTTTGCCGCCTTCGACGCTTCGACGGTGGTTGCCATCGCGTGACTCTTCTCTTTAGTCTTTTCTTGCTTGTTCCGTCGAAAATAAATTCAGGACTAATTATACTCACGTCTCACGATATCCTTGGTCGGAGGTGCCAGGTGTTATGAATTCCCGCCTCCCCGAGAAGTATCCACAACAAATCACTGTGTTTTGAAAGTTTAATCACGTTGGTTATACACCAGTTGCCCACTCTCTTGCTCACGGCTTTCGTATATTAGCACTAAAAATCTAGTTGTTTAATCTCTCCTTTTATACATATCAATCTCACATGTTTTTCCACTCAATTGGCTACGTTACTATGTGCTCTTTTCTCACTGGTCCACGCTCGTGCGCACTTCCTGTTATTAGTCTTTTATTAACTTGAACCTTTTCCGCTGTTTGATTAAATATCTTAAATGTTCCTGTGCTCCAGTCCCCGACAACTGTTCTATACCCCTCCAATACATTACCACGTACGAGGCCTGATTACAATCATTATACAGGATTTAACAAATTAATCAGAGTTTGGTGTCAACTGTTCTGTCTCCCTCCAATACATTACCAAGTCCGAGGCCTGATTACAATCATTATACAGGATAAAACAAATTAACCAGTCTGATGTCAACTGTTCTGTCCCCCTCCAATACATTACCAAGTCCGAGGCCTGATTACAATCATTATACAGGATAAAACAAATTAACCAGTATGTCAACTGTTCTGTCTCCCTCCAATACATTACCAAGTCCGAGGCCTGATTACAATCATTATACAGGATGAAACAAATTAACCAGTATGTCAACTGTTCTATACCCCTCCAATACATTACCAAGTTTGAGGCCTGATTACAATCATTATACAGGATGAAACAAATTAACCAGTATGTCAACTGTTCTGTGTCATAGGAAGAAGCTGGGCTGTAGGAGTAGGTGCATCGGCAGCTCTGGGTGTGGTCGCAGGAGTCGCCAAGTACACGGGAGTTTACAAGGATCCCTTTCGAACGGACAGAATTTACCTGTGATGAGCATCTCAAGGGAAACAAAATACTAATTCACCATGGAACTATCACTTGTACAAATCTGCATATTTTGAAATTTTGTAAATTGCAGTGTAAATCAGAAGTGAAAAAGATGTCTGCACTTCTCTTGAGCAGCCATGGTTGGTCCATGGAGAAAATGCTCAACTGAGGATGTTTGCAGTAGAGTGATTGAAACATGAGCCACAAACTCTGTTTTTGTTATCTTAAGGTTTGTGAGACCAATAAGGCAAAAGTGTGGTATCGGTTTGGTTTCCAGTGTTGATGACGTTTTCGAGCGTAAATTTGAAGCAAAGTTCAAAGTTGATTGTGTCATTAGTTGTGACGATGGGGTAAAATACTTTAATAGGAATGTGAAATTTAATAAACATTATTTTCCGCACAGAATGTAGATATCTTGGAGCATTTAGTTTGTAGGGGATTCGTCATTGCGATACAGAGATGTAACAAAATGTCAAATTTGCCAGGGGTGCCCCTCCCACCTCGCTACTCTGGGGCACAAGTGTATTATCAAGCAACATTAGTTCTGCAATGATTTGGCATTTGTTTGGTGAAGTTATTGACTATAAAACTTTTACCGTATCTCCTTGATAAAGTGCCTGTAGAATATGGAATTTGAAACAAGTGCTGTCCTCGAATAAGCATTTACCCCCTAGCCTTTCAGTATATTCGTGCCATACTAGTACAAACTAATCTAGGCACGGGCAGTCAGCGGTCACAATAAATTTGTTACAAACTCACAAACTCCTGTCCTGTCCACTAGCAAACATTAACTTTGTATAGTTTCGACATTAGTTGCTCGTTTGGTGCACCGTCAAATTACTCTGATTACACGATTCATGTCATGTCATGTCACGCTTACGGTCTCGATTTTGGGAAAAGAAATACTCGACTGATAAGCGCCCCTCGTGATCTCCAAGAATAAAACAACCACCCCAGGCGCAAATTTGATAATTTTTAGTCTACAAATTTATAGTTGCAGCTAAATTTTAGTTTTTAAAATACACGATGCGATATCACAGGTTTCTTGTTTAACACAAACCTTCCCTTTTCTAGTTATAGGTTTCCTCCTACGCCAAATAGAAACAGAACGCCTCTAATTGAATTATGTCACCTTTTACAATGCTTAATTAATTGTTCAAAATATCTGGACTCTTAAATTAACGAGCTGCTAATTGATTTGAATGAGAGAAAACTACGAAAAGCTACAAATTGTACTCGTAGGATATCAGCATCGATCGCCACCATAAACTTTAGGCAAAGGGATTCACTGTTGACGATTAACTATCAAAGTTTGTCTTTGATCACGTCAAGAATCTCGAGATTTAGTGATCATCAATTTTCTCATAAAACAATCAGCTTCAATTAACGAGGCACGTTGAACGGGTGGTATGGGGGCGTTGTACAAGCCACGTGGGTTGGAACTGGAATTCTATGAGAGTTGAACTGTACTCCGTGGACTGGTTGCTGTTTAGGAGTATATGTTTAACTGTATAGTTGAAAACAAGTTTGAAGTGACCCCAAACTGTGCAATGCAGTTTCACTGCTACAAGTCCACCTGTTGTTTTGTTCATGGCGCTTGTGACCTGCTTTACGGTTCAGTGATCTTCCCATAACAAGCCTATGATGTCACACGTGCCATGAATGAGCTAGGCGTCACCCACTAAACCGGCCCTGACCAAAACACACCAAACGGTCATGTAAACAGTACCTTGGACTACACGGACTAAACAACGCACAGCCAACGGGGTTAATCATCGAGCATTTTTACAATCAATTTGCTGCATTAGCCATCGCGGAGTTGAACTAGAATACATCATTTTTATCGACTATGGTGGTGGTAGTGATCGTGGCCTTGTTGGCTCTTGTTTGCGTGTTCGCTGTTATGATCGTGGCGGCCGACGAATGCACACGCAATGCGCGATATCTCTGACGAATGACCCGGGACAGCGCCAAACAGGGAAAGAGCTTGAGTTGGGACACTTGACCCCTGAAGAATCTGCTGCGATGCGAAGAAGCAAAACAAGACTTACCATTTCCGGTTTCATGAACTTCGACCGGAAGTTGTCATTCTCGACCGAGGACAGTTGAAATTGAAACTAACAGGCCAGTGTATGTAATTGACAAGAACAAAATAATACTCTCTCTTCAAAGTCTTTGTGAACGTGACCGAAGAACAACCGTTTGGTAATTCTGTTGATTTAACCGCTAGCTTTATACCCAGGACGATTGTGAGGAATAAAGATTTTTTTAAATATCAGCATACGTACCAATTCAAACTGATAGCCTGCTTTGTAGATGCGCAAACGAAAACTTAAGAAGGAGAAAGCCCATTTTCATGATCGTTTTAGACGGCGTTTTTAAAAATTCGAATCAAATGGAACTACAGGTATTTTATAGACCAGAAACTGTTAGCAAGTAACTAAATAGTACCTTAAACAAACACAAAACAGTTGCATACGTTTGTGCATTTGTTACGCTTGCGTGACGAGCCGACAACAAAACTGTGGGACCTGCCGTCTGCTCGAAATCGCTTATTTCCCCACCCAATTTGGTAAGATAACTGGATCAAATACATTTCGCTTGTTTCGTTGAACAAAGGACTAGCAAAGGCGACAAAGTGGAGTAACGAAGTAGAGTCACTAAGTGGAGTCACAAAGTCAGTGGAGTCATAAAGTGGAGCCACAAAGGGGGGTCAAAGTCAGTGGAGACAAAATGGAGTCACAAAATGGAGTTGCAAATTGGAGTCAAAGTGGAGCCACAAAGTCAGTGGAGTCATAAAGTGGTGTCACAAAGTGGAGTCACAAAGTCAGTGGAGTCATAAAGTGGAGCCACAAAGTGGAGTTGCAAAGTGGAGTCACAAAGTGGAGCCACAAAGAGCCACAAAGTCAGTGGAGTCATAAAGTGGTGTCACAAAGTGGTGTCACAAAGTCGAGTCACAAAGTCAGTGCAGTCATAAAGTGGAGCCACAAAGTAGAGACTAAGTTTGTTTATACTTGAATATACTATTAAATAGTAATAGAAGTGAACTTGGTGGTCACCAAGTGACCAGGTATATCCTTTCGTTAAACCTAGACTAGTCAAAGTCAGTGACCCAGTCCTCTCGACACGATCTTAATCAATTCAATTTCCATTTCAGTTATATTTATAATATTTTTGATAATTCTTGCAAAACGCAAAATCAAAGGAAATAAAAACCATTGTTAAGAAAATGTACTTGTCAAAATGTTTACTATTTCAAAACATTATGTACACAAAAATAATTAAAAAAGTATACCGAGTGTGGTTTGCCTTCTGCGCATGTGTAGGTGATGCAAGTTAACCTGCAGTTCAGGCACCCCCTCCCCCCTCTTCCCCTTCTTTAGCGGGCAGCAGCAAGTGCTATTATGCTTTTTTTAAGTTGCAAAAAACGAAAGAGCACATGGGGGGGGGGTATATAACAGCCCGTTTAGCTGACGTTCTTTGTATTGCGAGGTCTGCAAGTTCTACAGTGACCCGATCAAGATCGTAACCAGATCGCGGACCATCTGAATGAATTTAGATGCGCCACAACCAGGTCTATACATGTACGTACTGCGGTAAGCAACAGCCGAGTTTGCGCTGCAAAACGGACTAAATCGACTGACAAATTCTCTAAAATGACAGAACTATAGACCGCTTTGCGTCTTTTATTTGTCAAATAAAAATTTAGTGTCCTTTCGAACTTTCTGCCAAAATATACTTTTAGCAGTGAATATTTACCACTGCAGGTTCCACGTACTGTACATTTCCAGCATTCAAATTTCATCAAAGAATCTTGTGCACAAATTGTTTTTAAAACAATTAAAATTCAGTTCTAAGACAAACGGTTTTTTGGAGAAAGTATAATCATAGATATGATTCGTTCGTCATTATAGAAATCGAAGCAAGATGTAGGAATTTCATACGTATAAACATTTGAGCTGTTCGAAATGTAGTACCACTACAGGACGGACTTTCCCCCCAAACTGACGCGTCTTCTCTTCGACTAGTACTGTACCAAGTAAAGCCAAATTACAGCTTTGACTTCATCATGGCCATGAGTTTCTCGAGCTTCATGGCCAGCATCATGTCGCCCTTGATCTTCAGTTTGCCTCCCATGAAGGCCTGCGTGGGGTTCAGCTGGCCCTTGAACATCTGAATGAAGTCCTCTGCCTCCAACGACAGAGTGCACTGAGTGTCTCCCCCTGGCGACGGTCCAGAACCCGCAGCACCTGCGTTAATGCAATATTGTTAGTACTTGCATGCACGGTACACATGTAATAATGCAATACTGTTAGTGACTGTAGTCAAAACCGAGAACCCTAGAGACAGATAACAGAATAATATCTCCTTTTTCCCTCAACATTCAAAACAAACCTGCTCCATTCTTGAGGTCCAGATGCCACATACTGCCATCATTCAAGTGGAACTCAAACACTCCACCCGTGCTCTTGACCAGCTCTTCGTTACACAGCCCCTGTATGGCACTGAACATAGCTGCCACACCCCCACTGGCTGCAGATGCCGCACTGCTCCCCCCTGACTGGCTTTTGCCTAAACTCTCCATGAGCTGGTGCTCCTTCACCATTTGCTTGAAATCCATACCTTCCACATCCAGGAAGAAATCAGGAAGTAGTTTCCTTCCTGGAGGAAATTCATAGGGTTAGCTATGACTTGCCTTTAAACAGTGGTTAGCTACTTCATCTCTGTTTGGCATGGCATCAATTTACAGTGTTTTGCTTCAATTACTGGCAGTAAGGTGATGAATTGGGAAAGAACATGATTTCAACATACCCTGTTAATACAGCCACCCTGTTAATACAGCAACCCTGTTAATACAGCCAGAGTTTTATGGCCAATTGGTAGTCAGATTAACAGGCTTCCACTGGGAAGGTGGTACTGAAGGCTGCAGAGGATGGGAGAGGTAGCAGGCAGAGGGGAGTGGTAGCAGGCTGAGGGGAGTGGTAGCAGGCTGAGGGGAGTGGTAGCAGGCTGAGGGGAGAGGTAGCAG
>JAOBYG010085101.1:0-11453 GCA_025403545.1 Epizoanthus stellaris
GATATTTGCTATTGCCATTCCAAAAGGAAAAGAGCTATCAATGCAAAATTTGCTGAGTTTTTCTAAAATTTATCAAAGAAGAATATGGTGTGCCAATCATAGTTCAGTGGTCTTCCCCATTGTCATAGCAACAGTATTTTTGATTGGCACTTTTTCAAAAAACATAATTTTTTTTCTAAAAATCTAACAGTCAGTTAAGATCATTCCTGTAATTTTTGGTTAATTAAAAATCGATTATGGTAACTTATTTCTGACGTCATCAAAAATCCAAGATGTCCACCACAGAATCCAAGATGGTGGATTTGTGATGTCAAATGTAGTCATCAGCAACATGACTTAAATTACCAAAACTTACATCATGGACTAATTAGTAAGACTGCCAAGTACAGTTGCGATATCATTTATAATAAGAAAATTAAAGAGGGGCCGGGGATACATTTGAGGCAAAAAAGCCCTGGAAAGGTTAAACAACTGAAAGAAAACCACAACAATTGTTGCACCTACCTCAGCAGCCCTCGTCCTGGCTTTTCCTTCCTTTTCTATAAATTAAAAGGGTCAAAATAAGCAGATTTTAAACTACTGTGCACATGCACATATATATATATAACCACATATAGCCACCTGAAGAGTGCGTACGGCGTTTTGATACGTACCGCCCGTATGACACAGCGTTGTAATGCAAATAAACATCATGTGAATCAAGTACTTAATTTGTGTATAAACAACTCCAACAGTTGATCACTTTATGACCAAAATTGTTAAACTATGTGTGTGTGTGTGTATATATATATATATGTCTGATGATCGCCACTGAGCGTGAAACTAGAGTAACGTGATTTTTAATAGTTTTTATAGTTTTATCATCACCTTTTAACATTTTATCGGCTCTACATCTGTATCGAGCACTTTAAAACTGTGTAAGCTTTTAAACAAATGTTTATGTATGTATGTATGTATGTATGTATGTATGGGGGTGTGTGTATGTATGTATGTATGTATGTATGCACACTTGGTGATAATCACTAATTGAGAATGTTATCAGTGTCCTTGCTCGGGACACTTGAATGGCACATTTAGTTTCAAGCATATAAATGTATCCATTACAATCTCTCATTTCGAACTAGGAGATAAGTCCCATATGATATTCATATTTACTGAGTGCTGTATGTTTTCTCTGGCCTTGTTTTGCATTGTGGCTTCAAGCAGAAGTTTTGTACGTCATTCCAGTCTGATGTGGTGTCAAATGTGGGAATTGTAAGCATTTGCTAGAGTGGAACCGGACACTGAATTTGCATAGAACTTTTGTTTGAGATATTTGGCAATTTCCACTAGAGTATCAACAAAGTGTTTATTCAATTTCTGTTATCCATATTGACTAAGAATTTACACCATATAAGCTACCGTATTATAAACTGAAGAAAATCTTGAGTAAACTATTAATGTTTTCTTTAGGATCACGTTGGCGCCATATCGGTGGTAAATTGAAACAAATCGAGGCTGGGCCAAACGGAGCAGTCTGGGGTGTGAACAGAGCAAATCATATCTACTTCCGAGCTGGAGTCACTCGCCGTAACCCAGTTGGCAAATACTGGATACACGTTAAGGGTCGCCTAAGTCACGTGTCAGTGGGATGTACTGGTGTCTATGGAGTGAACAGTCGACACCAAATATGGCGCTACCGAGGTACATATAACATAGAAGTGCAACTTTCATATAAAAAAAATTAATATATATATTATTAGAAATTCAGTCATTTATGTTTTAAAGGAGCTGTTTCACGGTTATATCAGAAACTAGTCGTGTATGTTGTCTACCAAAAGTCTCTTAAAATGAACATCTATATTCACCAAACAAAACCGCTCCGATTAATTGCGTTTGTCAAATTTAGATTCATTTGGTCCATTTTAGTAATTTGTGTTCCGGCCCGGAACAGAAATTTACAAGAAATTCGTGCTAAAGTCCATCGTAATTGCCTACTTAAGCATGTCATCTGTACAATTTGTGTATGGAGAAACACAGATTTATGTTTGAACTTCTCCTATTAATTGTTATTTTAGCATGGAACTAAGTTTTGTTGAATGTATAAGAGATTGCCTTATCATACCGTGAAACAACCGCTTTAAGTGAAGCCTAGACTGATGAAATAGAAGATAACTGGAGTTCTGCTAAAGCTAAGGCTATTAGGACAACATGTGTCATGAAGCTAAATATTGTTGACAGGTAATATTGTCGGTTTTATAACAGAAATAATGTAGTGTGTAGCATCATGTGAATGCTCAAGTGAGTCAATAATTAAAGGTAATAAATGGGGAAGCGTGCTTCTCGTTAGAGTCGCACTGCAATTATTTGTGTGTTAGTTGCTGCAGTGCATCAACAATAAAGCCTTCACGCTGTTACAAATGTGTGCTTCTTGTGTGTTGACCATGGCGTGATACAGCCATTTTAACATTAGAATATATATATATATAAATTGCCTTGCATATAAGGTACTCTTGTTAAGAAGAGTATGATTGTATTTCAGGGCGACGAGGTCGTAGGTTACTCAGGTGCCACGGAGTCGGTAAGTCTCAACAATATTCTGGAAAGTTTGGAAGTACAATATAGGCAACATACACGCCGGTTATTGCTAGATTTGGAGTAGTTAGAGCTAATTGTGTTTCCACTTCTATAATAAGTTTACAACAACTCAGCTATTGAGAACATTTTAGTTTTAAATTTTTTGTATTGTAAGTAGCCATGCATTCATGGACCGTTTTATTTTGGCATTCTATCTGAGCAACAAATGGATATAGTAACAACACAAATCCTATTTTGGCGGTTGCCACTCCATCATTTCAAGAGTACCAAGTAACTTAAACTCATGTATTATTGGTCTATACAGGTATTCATCGTCCGAGGCCGGCGGGAAAAGGTAAAGTTTGGAAACATAGCCATATTTAGAGTTAAAGGAAAACCAGTGAGAAAAGAAAACGAAAATATTGAAAGAGAAAATTACATTTTCAGTCCCATATAAACTGGCGAAAGATTTTCATTTATAGTTAATAGCACAGCAGCTCCATTGTCTCTTATTGAGAACAGTCACAAAGCAGCTTCTTTTGTTTTCAGATGGTTAGGTTTCGTGTTAAGGTGTTGGTTATTGTTATAACCATTGTTTAATTATCCAGTCAGAGAGCAGCTTCAAGGAGCTACAGTATCACCCATATTTGTTATTCGGCCTGCAACCATTTACCGAGTTCATCAGTTCAGTTCGGACAAGCTGTGCGAATGAAGTAACTGTTTCTTTTAATGTTTAACCATTTAAATTTCGCTGTCATCGATTAATCAAGGTACTCACAGAAAATTTGAACATTATATCCGTAGTTGTAATAAATAACATATTTCCTTGTCAAAGTTTGAAACTTGTAAATGTTCTTATATTTTCTGAGCGTTTTTTCCGAGACGAGCTTTAGGAAACAATGTTACATTTCACTGACCTCCATATTTTCTTATATGGAGTAATCTAGAGCTTTGTATGTGAAGTGTACACAATATAATTTGAAGAATCGACTTCTTACCTCAAAGCGATTTGTTATTGCTCTGTATCACCAGAAAAGCGTGTTCTTGATCAAAAAGGAACCTCAAATAACGCCACTGTTATGATTCAACACTGTTAAAAAAACATGAAGGAAAGATAGAATTCCTGAGGACAATGTGCTAGCTACCGTAAGTCCAGCTTTGTTCTAGACTAGTTAGGCTGGAATACACTTGGCTACGGAACTAAGTCAGATTTTAGTCAATAGATGGGCCCTCAGTAACTTTACTTTGGTAAACTCTATGAGAGGAACTAAGAAGCATATTTCTCTCAGCCATGTTTCACCGATTTGTACTGAACTCATTGTCTCTGTTTTCCTGGAGCAGTGAAGACCACCAAAGGGAAGTACTGCGTATTTCCTTTCATATATAAGAAGAAGAAGTACAACCGCTGTACAAAAGTCAATGCTAAACGTCCATGGTGTGCAACAACTTCTAACTACGACAAAAACAAGAAATGGGGATATTGTCTCCGCCGCCCTGCAGGTAAGAACTATAACTGAAATACACCTATAAACTACCAGCTTCTTTAAAGTATATGGAATAACTTAGATATTTGAATATCCTGCCGATGTTATGGAGATTTTTCAGGATTAGAAGGATTTGAATAACGTAATATAGCGAATCCTAAACTATTTCTCTCTTCAACCAACTTCCAAGGCCAAGCGCCTAAAAAGACATATTTATAAATAGTTAATTGAACAGTGATGAGTGAATTAGAAATTAACTTCACTTGCCGCATTTCTAGGTAATATTCCAAACGATTAATTTAGTTAATTAACTCTTTACGTTTTCAGCTGTTATTATTGTCATTGAATAGTTGGATTGGCATAGCCACTCTATTGTCTCTCATTGTGATCAGTCACAAAGCAGCTCCTTTGATTTCAGATTGTTACGTTTTGTGTTAAGGTGTTGGGTATTATAATAGCCATTGTTTAATTTTTCAATCGAAGAGCAGTTTCAAGGAGCTGCAACATAACCCTTTGTAGTTGCATTTTTGTTTAGCCTGACCAGAGTTGTAGAAAGACACTTTATTATACTTTGAAGATGTTAGATATCGTAATGATTCCTAAAATTCGTTATGATCTTAGGAAGCAGTTTGTACTCTATTAATTGTATTGTTTGTCTCGAGGACGAGGACGTTGGTCTCGTATCCCTGGAGTCCTAAGGCAGATCGACACTGGATACTCTCGTGCGGTTTGGGGAACCAACCGTCATCATCAGATCTGGAAACTCAGACGAAACAGGAGAAGCTGGAGGCGTGTTGGTGGTGGTTTAATGCATGTTTCTGCCGGAGAGGGAGGAATATGGGGAATAAACCGACACCACAATATCTACTACCGTTGGGGTGAGTGAGCGTCTATAGCTTGTTGCGTGTCTTCTAAATGGCTCTCCATGAACATATATAATAGAAACGTATTCTTGAGTGACCAAACCCTATGAAGCCTAAACTAAAAGCTTGAGTAGCAACACAAAAATAACGAACAACTACATCGGAATGCCAGAACATTAGTCCTGTGTAAATTGCGTGTTAATTGTTTGCAGGTGTTCTGATCATTGTCAAACGTTGTATAGTCATTTTTGTAGTATATGTTAAACTCAAAATTTACTTTGTGTCTACTTCCAAGGATCCATGCGCAACAGAGTCGGCAGCCGTTGGCATCACATTGGTGGTAAGCTGATGCAGATCGACTCTGGACCGTTCGGTCTTGTGTGGGGCGTCAACAAACATCGCCAGATCTGGTGCCGTACGGGCATCACTTGGAAAAACCCGAAAGGAAGTGGCTGGCGCCGTGTTCCTGGAGGACTGAAGTACGTGTCAGTTGGACAGTTTGCTGCCTGGGGAGTGAACAGACACGACTATATATACATTCGAAACGGAGTGTCCAGACGAACACCTCAAGGTAGGAATCATGAACTCTCTGAAGTATATCCTTAGTTATCCTTAATTAAGTACAAATATTGAAGCAAATTATATTAAAGCGTCAGCTGGTTTTGTATATGTGTTTGAGGTTTCCGTAAATTAAGACACGAAAGATGTACTCGTGACAATAAACAATAAAGTGCTGCTTCGTAATCTAAAGGAAACTTGGGAAATCAATATCCAAATTCTAACCCTCCGCGGTGGGGTAAGGACTAATTATTTTATGTACGTGGTATGTCTAATTTGTATATTAATGATTCTCGCTCCCACAAAGTTATCTTTAGCAAATATAATTTTGAGGCACTTCTGAAATGTAGCTTATTATCCACTTTATTTTTGCGGCTAAATCGTTCAACATACGGCACTAAAACAATTCACATTATAACTTTCCAAAGTGCCGAATGAATCTTTATAACATTTTATCGTGAATGTTTGCATTTATTTCAGGCCGTCGTTGGGTTCACGTGGGTGGACGCTTGAAGCAAATCGAAAGCGGACCGAATGGTGCAGTATGGGGCGTGAACAGGGCAAATCAGATATACTTCCGTTCAGGCGTTACTCGTAAAAGACCAATTGGAAGAAGTTGGGTGCGTATTGGAGGACGTCTGAACTACGTGTCTGTGGGATGTACCGGTGTATATGGAGTCAGCAAGAATGGCCAAATATGGCGTTACAGAGGTAACATAACTTGTGTTATTCTGCTCATTTCCATAGTCGCTTCTCCTTCCTTGTATGTCTGTCTTGTCTTACTGTAGCTTTTTTTTATAAGGATACATAGGTACGAAGTACGAGTTTCACACAACATAGGTTTGAACCGGGATGAAGTCCTACTGGAACGAAACCCGATGTATCTTCCTGCATGTATACTTGAACAGAGCTCGTACCAGGATCAGATTAACCAATCGAGTCATACTCACTCGTTTCCGTATCGCGATGAACTTGTATCTGCTTTGTATGACAGTGATACAAACTGTAATCCAATTTTCCACCCCAATCAATGAAACTTCGATCAGATCCACACTGCCGAGACGAACCTATACCGGTATCATTAAGAAAGTGCCGTAGTTACGTGCTTACGTACTCACACGTATTCCTACTTATACTTGTGCATTATTTCATGTCTTTGTGTACGTGTTTGATTATTTCCTTGTATCTCATTTATATACTTTATATACTTTGTATACTTTATTGCTTCCTTTCCCATTCGTTTCTGTCTTTGTATCATTTCTTTGTTTTCTTCAGTTCGGACTTTCTGATCTATTTTCGTACTCACTCAATGACCCATGGACTCTCACATACTGACTTGCTGACTTATGAAAGTCACTCTCTCACCACACCCATATGCTTACGTGCTTCAGATTGGTTTGCCTACATTGCCGTGCTTGTCGTTGAAAAACGTGCTGTATTACGCACTTACTGAAGCCTCATTCTTCTAATTGTATGCTGTATTGTTGATGTGTTTTTTTCTAGTTGTCACACTCGTATCTCTTGTAATATAGAATAAATATACCAAAGTGTTTTATCAAAATAAACGTTTATCTTTAGGACGTAGAGGTCGCCGATTACTGAGATGTCACGGAGTTGGTATGTACCAATTGCATTCGTTAACAATATTTTGTATGTCCTTGTAAAAATTATTTTTTGTTAGAATTTCACGTGACACGTTTTCTTTTTTTCACAGGCATTCACCGTCCAAGACCTAAACCTGCAGGTAAGATTCAATTTCATTAAATAAATGATGTAATTAATTAAACAATTAAGTACCATGTTATTTCGCAGATATACTCAACACTAATATTTCTTTTTCAGTAGTTATTTATCTATTTATCTCCCTGTTTGCTTCCTATTTCTCAACCTTCATACTTATATACTATCCTGCCTGGCTCACAATTTAGCTATCTGCGTACTTGCCCCACCTTTATACGTACATACGTACCTGCATACTTTCTGCCTAACTACTTATCTACTTACCGTCGAACTTCCACTCTACGTGGTTATACTGTACATTATGATTCTTGGACTGTGCAGAGTAGCTTAAGGTCATTCCTCCGAAATAGAAGCCAACACAGATTTTTTCTTAAACTTTGCCAATTTGTTGACCATAATAAGGGTACTCCAAAAATGCAAGAAAAAAATGGAGGTCCCCATTCTCGTTTTTAAATAATATAGTTGCAAATTATGCTAATTTATGTACTTTTGCCGAAAATTGAATACAGCTGAACATTTTCAAACAACGACCATTAACTGCTAAATTTCAGTGTTGATAGCTAAGTAATCACAAGTTTTTCTCTAATTCAGTCAAAAAAATAACAAAAAGGCCGTTTTAAAACTATACTTATTCGGTATTTGTGACTAATATGACAGAATCAGCCCTAAATGTTTGTCTCTCAGAGCTGAAATATTTGTATTCGTTTCATTTGGGTTTTTTTAAATCATATACTTCCAAACATAAAAAAGTCTTTAAATTTCCACATTAGTTGTCCAACGTTGTTGTAATAAGAAATCTGGAAAGAAAAAAGGGGGTCGCCAGATTCGTTTGTGAGACACTGTGCAAAATTTGGCAAAAATCAGCTTCAAAACTACATTTTCCGCGAGGGGACTGGGGCGAGTTTTATAAAAGACCTCTTAAATCATAGAGATAAGTATATTTTCCATCCGCAACATTAGATATGGATTAGAATGAGTAATTTGTACTAGAAAATTATGATAATTGATAAAAGTCTAGAGCTGCGCACTGCAAAACAGAGGAATGACCTTAAACTGCAATGAATGCATACCTGCGGGCTGAAATGGCGTAAGCTGGGTAAATGAAGTTAATTCTGTCTTTTATTTTATGTTGTTGTCAATGTCTCCATACACTTACCTTCAATATATTAAACCTCTTTGGCATTGTTAGACCGTTGGCAACGTATTCCTGGTGGTTTGAAGCAGATCGACACTGGGTATTCACGAGCTATTTGGGGAGTGAACCGTGCTGGAGCGATATGGAAACTGAGACGGAACAGAAGAAGTTGGAGACATATTGGTGGCCGGTTGATCCATGTATCTGCTGGAGAAGGTGGAGTTTGGGGAGTCAACCGATATCACAACATTTACTACCGAGGGAGTGAGTAGAGTTTTCTCTCAATTTCTTGTATAATTAAGCTAGGAAAGTAACGTAATACGTTATTAGCTTTCTTTTAGCCTGTTTATGATAGTAAACTAAAGGTCTGAAAATCCTTCAGCTCATAGATTGTAATTAATAGTAAACAAAAACAATTAGTATAAAAACATCAATTTTTATTGCTGCTTTAAGAAAAGTTCAAAAGCGCTTTGCAATGAACTAACGGTAAAGTAACAAAAATACTGTCTACTCTTGAAATCCCAACAGTTGGAGTGCCTTTAATTAGATCGGGTAGATCGTTCCAAATCTCCATAGATCTGCATAGGTTTGCTGATAAGCTAGAAGATTTCTTTGGAGGATCGTAGTCCAGGACACCAGATCGCATAAGAGAAGATAACATTACGAGTTTTATTCGCGAACGTCAGAAGTAAAATATCTGAATATATGTTCTTTTGGAATATCTAGACTCCATGCGCGGCAGAGTCGGCAACAAATGGTATCACATTGGTGGGAAGCTGATGCAGATTGACTCTGGACCGTTCGGTTTCGTGTATGGTGTCAACAGACATCACCAGGTCTGGTGCCGTACAGGCATCACCTGGAAGAACCCGAAAGGACGTGGCTGGCGTCGTGTTCCCGGAGGACTGAAGTACGTATCGGTTGGTCAGTTTGGACCCTGGGGAGTGAACAAACATGATTATATCTACTTCAGATACGGAATAACAAGAAGAAGACCTCAAGGTAAGCAAGCAGATTGTAACATGCACGGATTCTCTATATAAAATGCGGAGATTCTAGAATCCTGGTACTGGAACTTTGTCTAAAAATTAAGATTGCAAGAAGAATCTTGTTTTGCGTAGAGTTGAAGTTTAATACAAATATTACTTAGTTGCGGAATACTTTTTTTTCGGAAGATGGCCTTGCGTCAAGATATCATGATCTGCTTCTTACAAGTGAAGAAAGAGATTGTCTACAGAATGGTAACAGTAAACTAAGTTGTTCATCCTCAATAAAGAAAAGATTTATTCCAACATATTTGATAATTCCTTAACTCCTAGAAGAAGTGAACCCTCACTTCAAATCTATCGGCTCGTGAATTTGGACTAGAAGACTAATTTCGAGGCACACAGCCTTCCATAACCCAGTTTAGAAAAGATAACTACAAGGTTTACAACACAATATATACTTTGACTCGACGGAATAAAAAAGCCATATATATAACAGCACATACAAACATGGTTGGTGATTTTAGAGGTAAACATTGGGAGAGTGAGACTTAGGCACATAACCTTCCATAATCCAGTTAGACAACAATAACAACAATTTTGATTTTGAGTAGAATTAAAATAAGACGTATAACAACACATAAAACCTGGTTTGTGATTTTGGTAGGTACTCGTTGGGTCCACATTGGAGGTCGACTGAAGCAGATCGAGGCTGGACCAAATGGCGTTGTCTGGGGTGTGAACAAAGCAAATTACATCTATTATCGTGCTGGTGTTAGTCGAGGAAGACCAACTGGCCGACACTGGATACGCGTCGGAGGAAAGCTAAACTATGTATCTCCCGGATGCACTGGTGTGTATGGAGTAAGGAAGAATCAACAAATATGGCGTTACCGAGGTAAGCTAACTATAGCTCTTCCAGCAGGCCTATATTACGAGAGATTAACATGAGATGTTTCAATCTAAAGAACTTTGTGCAGTGTGAGCTATAATTTGCCAATTATTGTGAGTACATTAGCATTTAAGAATGAGAGAATTTGCATAGAGTAAGGCATTCAACGACAAGCCTTTTATATCAATATTAAACAACTAATAGCTCTGACGTGATTCATCCATAGATGTAAAATTATAACAAGTCTAGAAAGTAGTCCGCAAAGTAGTTGCCATTGTGAATTGATGACCAAATGCGCAAAATTAAATGGCCTAGACTAATAGTAGAACAACATTACCTATAGCATCAAGTAAGGTTTACTACTTTGCTATTTTGCAAGTAAGTGTAACCAAGTGAGGGTAACCAAGCTAATTTAAACGTGTGCAACGCTATGTATGTTCACACTAGGAGTCCTTCGAAGTAATCAGTTGTCAGATCTACCTTCAAACATTCCTAGAAATATGATTAACTCAATCCTTAAAATCATTGATTATATTATCTGTCATTCGAATGTAGGAAGAAGAGGTTACAGATTACTGAGATGCCATAGTGTGGGTAAGTTTAAGGAACAAATGTTTCCTTGCTCGTTTGCTGGTTTTATTTATTTATTTCCGTTTGGTCCAACTACTGTCTAATCTAATTCGAAATGTATTTGGTACTTTTTAGATTTCCACCGGCCAAAGCGTACTGGTAAGTGACTGTGAGTGATAAGCGATAAGTGAATATTTCAATTAGAACCTCTGCAAACCTCGAATGTTTAAGTCTTTGCACGAAATATTGTGTATCCTTTAATCAAAGTCATCGAAGAATTACTGAGTTTGTTCAACCGTCTTTACTAGCTCATTGTTGCATCTCGGCATAGTTTCAATGTCACGTTGTCTGTTATTCAGTTTACTGTGTTTCGAAAAATGACTGAATGTTTAAAAGTCTAGTGCTACAGATGATTCTAGAGTATTGGTATCATTTAAGCGTTGATGATTTGTTATTTCAATCCCATTAATGAATTAATTCCAGGACTTTGGAAGCGTATTCCTGGAGGCTTACAACAGATCGACACTGGATATTCTCGTGGTATTTGGGGAGTGAGCCCTGGTGGAGCCATATGGAAACTGAGACGCAACAGAAGAAGCTGGAGACGAATCCCTGGTGGTTTAAAACATGTATCTTCTGGAGAAGGCGGAGTTTGGGGAGTAAACAAGC
>JAOBYG010085212.1:0-11449 GCA_025403545.1 Epizoanthus stellaris
GAATTATTTTCCTGGAACCAATTTTTCATTCATTGGGGGGGGGGAGGCAGAAATTGAGAGGTTAATTATATTTTTGAGTGACTGGAAGGGGGGTTGGTTTTACTATTTTCACAAGTACATTTCCCATATTTTTTAATAACAATTTTTAAAATTTTAGGGGGTTTGTTCAACTCCCCCCATGGGCATGGCTGACACATCCATTTCATAACTGCCTTCGACCATATTAATTTTGTCTTGGTGGGTTGATTAGATGACATCACATTGCAATCACAAACCAGGTAACAGTGGACAGGTCGATCTGAAAATTACTTTTACATTGGAAGGATCTATTTTAAAGAAAGCGAAAAATATACTTTACATGAGAAAATATGTCGGGGAGGGTGGGGTACTCCTCAGATTTTATGGTGATAATAATTATGCTACTGGGTCCCCTTGCTCTGTACTGGCCAAGTTTTCTTGTTTTTGTCACCCTATCCTAGACCAGACCCCACTTGTACCAAGCACTATCCTGTTGCTGACAGAAAATGATGAGACAATACCTTGAATCTGTATACCACTGGAAAAGGTGTCTTTGAGTATTTGTCTAAAACTGATAGAAATTGTAATCAAATAGAAATTATGCCAAGTTCTTGACTAAAAATGCCACCTGTTTTTGCAGTTCCTGGATAACTAATATCTAACCCTGTTGTTGACCAAAAGACTGACATTTCTGTACCCTGTTCCATATATCAGCACCCCCCCCCGACAATATAAAGGCTGTCTTAAGCTTGTTCTAAAAACAGTTGGCTCCCAATAAGGGACCATTCATTATTTATGGGAGAGGGAGGGTGATTTGAGGGGGAGCACCGGAATTTTTTTCATGGAAAAGGGGGGCGGGGGCCTGAAATGCTTTGAGTATATTTAGGGGGGTACTTATAGTATTTACATGCTGATGTTACTCATGACAACAGTGATGCTTACGAGTTGCATTTCACAATTACGTACACTAGTTGACTCACAGGCTCCTGGAGAAATGCTTTTTACTAAATGCTACTACCAGGTATGTGTCTTTGCAAATTTTCCTTCTTTATGTACTCTGAAGTAATTTAGTAGGAAATCAATCTGTATCTCAGTGTATGTCATGTATAACAATTTCAAATCATGTGAATACTGTCAAATGACAATGTTACAGCATGTTTTTTCTTGGGGGGGAACCTGAAAACATTTCCTGGAAAGAAGGGGGGGCAGAAATTTTAGGTCTGGCTAAGGGGGGATTGGAAAAAAGTAAGACTTTTACTATTTTTCACCCATCCACCCACCTCCCGTAAATAATGAACAGTCCCTAACTTGAACCTTCATGGGAAATGGAAAAAATGTTTGAGTTATTGGGAGTTAGAATTATTGAGTGTGATATCAAATCACCTAAATTAGATTAAATTAAATTTATTACATATTTCAGCTCAGTCTATTCAAGCAGCAGGTACTTCTGTTAGGTTTCATCCACAGAAAACACTTTTTAAAACAAGACAATAATCTATTGTTTAATCTTTTCCTGAAGAGAACTGACACTTGCAGATGAGAACTGTATTGATCTTAACGTCTATGAACATGGTACTACTCATCCATTTGACACCTTCAACCAATAAATTTAGCATTTTGGAGAATGTGTCATGCATTAATATGTTTAAAAATTGATGGTTTGAGTTACTGAAAGAAAAATGAGTAACAAAATGGCTTGACGTGATAGCAAATTTACTTCATGTTAGTAGGAGGTTCGAGTTATAAGGGGTTCGAGTTATAAGGGGTTCGAGTTATCAAGGGTAAAATTACAGTCAATTACAGGGTGATTACATGAGACCGGTGCAAACTCAGACCGGTACGAGTTCAGATCGGTCTCCATACAAATCCTTTTATCTGATTACATGAGTCCGATACGAAAAATCAACTCAGACCGGTATGATTCATTCCGGTTGCTGAACCGATATGAAAATCTCAGACCGGTCCGACTTCAGACCGGTATGACAGTTTTTCCCATGTAATTTCAAAAAATCTCAGACTAGTCTGAAATTTGCGTTGTTTGAGCATGCAAACATAATTAATTACTTGTTATTTTCTAGTCTTCTTTGCAGCTGTTCTTTATGCCAAAGAACGGCTGTGAAGGAGACTACCGGTACTTCTTTTCATACCGGTCTCATGTAATGATCTTCATACCGGTCTGACTTCGTACAGGTCTCATGTAATCACCCTATAAGTGAAGCAAACCCAGGGGAAACTGATTTTTGGTTCGAGTTAGCGGGAATTTCGAGTTACATGTATTGAGGGTTGGAGTTATTGGGTGTCAACTGTATGGTTTTAAACTGCAATTATAAAACTTCAGATACCAAAAGAGCACCACTGAAGCCACTTGCAAGGTGATTAGATTAATGATAAATTATGTTCTATCTTATCTTGATTTGCTGGGCAAGTAACTTGCTGTCCAACTCATACTTGGAAGACTGGGTTGAACTTGATTTCATATTTTTACCCCCCCCCCCCCCAGCAATACATTAATCATATTTATCAATCTCTTTCTCAGTGTCAAGTATTTCAAATTTATCTACCAATAATTAACAAAACAAGGCATGTCGTGACATTTTAATTAATACTATGACATTAATGCAAAGTTTCTTTGTTACAGTATTATATATGTGCATTAAAAAATTATTTATTTTAAGATTGTACTTTTTACATGTGTTTCCTAACAATACCAATTATTTATATTATTGAATAATGGCCACTGTTCATTGCATTGCAGTGCTCATTTTTCATTTACAGCTGGTTATCAGATGATAATTAGACCTTGGTTTGACCTTGTATGGAAATAAATCATTGTGCACTTTTACTTTTTAATTACTGTAATCAAGTTACAATACTTTCTCTGGCAAAATAAAAGTTGTCTTGGTATTTAACTCTATTGGCGTTGGGCTTTTTGCCTTCTCTCAGATGGCAATGTGGTGGCGGATTTTGCTGATTCTGAAGTTTTATATTATAAAATAAATGAAAGCAATGCTAAAATTAAAGTGATGTATGTTATGACATCCATCATACATTGTATGCATAGATCTTGAATTTGTTTATGTTGTAAATTGCCCATATTTTACATTTGTATTTTTATGTACGTTTCAGACTACACTATGATGCACCAAACTGTGGACACAATTAATTTATGCTGTAAATGTTGCATTTTTGTCATTATGAGTAGCCAATGGAATTTAACTTCCAGTAAAGCTCCAATCACAGACCTACCACAAGCCTTGCTTGTTGGTCTCTTTTTCTCGATACTAGATGTTTAATGATGGAAATGGCTCTAAAAAGATAAAAATCGTCCACAAACTTCCCAATTGTATATTAATAGTTTGTCGAAAAATATGACACACTTTGATCCCTACACAATTCGTGGTGCAAGCCTCGCATCAGCCTGGGGCTAGTTGATGCTTGATCTCATATAACACTGAAATGAGGCTACAATTATAGCACATGCTCTCACCGGGTGCCAAATATGTTCACTGCCAAGCACAAATCTCTGTTTCTGCCATCGTGTCTGACACAGAGTCAAATGAGTCGGATAACAAGTTAATTTCAACTCCAAAAATGCAGGAAAATACACTTCCAAGAGGTTAAATTTTCCAGGGGAGTATGCCCCCCGACTCCCCAAGAAACGTGCACCTTTGGCACTCACAATGACACACACCCGGCAATTATCCAACCTTGGCATCCCTCTTGATTACTGTCAATAGTCAAGCATTTGATTAGCTACTCAGAAACTTGTATATAAATTACATAATTATGTACCTCTGTCCACAGTTTGGTAAGTAGTGCTGTAATAAAGGATGTTACTGGCAGGGGGCAGATTTGGACAATAAAACATACTCTATTTATGCTTCTAGATGAGGTGGTTATAACTACTAGCCAACTTGATGCAGTGTGCCAGGGATATGTACAACTGTTAATTCTTGTCCACTTTTGATCCTGTTACTACTAACACCAGTTTAATAAATCAATAACAACTAGGCAAGTGAAAGTCTTTCATTGGTAGAAAATCATTTGGCCAAACCTATAATTATGTTAAATTATTCCCAATCTTATAAAGCAATTTTTGGATAGTAATATTTTAGCATAGCCTGAATATCAGACGTCCCCCTCGACCTCGAACATTTTCTCATCTCTGCCGAGGAGGACATCTGATTTTGAGGCTATCTTATGGTGCTGTTTGTGCTCACCCCAATCTCGCACACCTCTTGCTTCTAATGCAGCCATGTATATGGTCAGACTAGGAAACGGAGATGCCACAGGAGCCTACCTAAGGTAACCAGGGTTCCTGCAGCCAACAACCCAGTAAATTTAAGACCTTTTTAAGACTTTTTAAGGCCCAAGCTTGGAAAAGTTATGACCTAATATAAACCGGTTTGTCTTGCCCACACTTGAATGTACTACACTGTAGTTATTCCACTATCAGGAAACATAATAGCAAAGAGAGACCCAATGTTATCGTTACAGCTGTACAACTGGTGACCACCAACTGTATGCAGTGTCCAAAAAACCTCAGCCTTGAGTGGGTCATTTGAGCCAAAGGTTTCATGATTGTAAAGCTACACGTGAAAAAAAATAGCTACAACACTTCAAACTTTAACCACTAGAAAAAATACATTTGACTTGAAAAGAAATTTAAGGCCTTTTAACCTGAGAAACAATTTTGCCATATTTAAGACCTTTTCAAGGCCTTAAAAATACTAAATTAAAAATAAAACTTTTTAAGACTTTTTAAAGATCCACGGGAACCCTGGTAACCCTTACTATGTACTGTAAATACCCATATAGGCCCAACGTTGGGGGTGCAGCTTATTTGTTATGTAAAGTGCTATTGAACTTATGGAAATAGCACTACCGGTATATAATTGTAAGTTTACTCAATTGTTATTATTATTATGCAAACACTTTTTAAATACTTGAGAACATCAAAACATATCAAAAGTGACTGTAACTATTTTGAGCCTATCACTACAGACTGAAATATCAAGTAGTTTGGTAAATACATGTATCAGAACAAAGGAACCAATCACAAATAAATTTCTTTCATAAAGTGCCAACTAATTTGATAAGAAGTGTATGGCGACCAGTAAGAAGAATTTAGAAACACAACAACTATGGTGTTTCAGGCTGAATGGGTTAGCGACGTGGTACTGTTGGCATTAGGGAGTTTAAGCTCAATGTTTCATGTCGCCCGACAAAATTAATGGTATGATGGGAAATGTGAACACAAATCTATTGTGCTGGCATTTACTTTGATTGCAAAACAGTTTCTTTCATTGCTACAAGTTTGAAAATCAGAATTTCTGAACGAAAGGGACAGTTTTGCAGTCTGGGTATAGGCAGGTTTTCTTAATACCTGACTAACCTTGACATTTGCCAGGAAATGTCAAACGTGGACCTATTTAGCATACAGAAGTACTAAAACTTGATAAAAGGTAAATATTTTGGACCATTAACTTTGCTAAACTGGCTTTAGTCTTTCAACAAAATAATAAGAGAAATGGTTGATAATTTTTGTATCATCAAATTCCTTTCAAGTTTTATCCCTTTCTATAAAATTATAACTTCTTTTTGTCTCCATAACAGAAGAAGCAATAATGTATTCTCAATCTGAGAAACAAGTAACACCAAACACTTCTACTCTTCAAGAGATGCAAAATCATTACTATCATCGTCATCATCATCAGCATCACCACTATCTTTATCATCTATAATTATAATCAATTTTTTTTTATTGTAAGACATTATTAAGGGTGCATTCGATTGACCGTATTCCGGAATAGGAATATGTTCGGGAATATTTCAAACTATTCCCTAGAAACTGTAAGCAATAAAATGATCATTCCGAGTTATGAATTAGGATGAGCTGAAAACTTGTAGTTCCATTTCGTATATTTCTACAAGGGAATACTAAGTCTGGTAAATTGAGAAGATCAAAGTTTTTATTCTGTATATTCCTATTCCGGAATGTGGTCAATCGAACGTGCCCTAAATGATATATTTTAACTTACATAATTATTACATGAGTAAGTAAATATTAAATGAATAAATGAAGAAACCAGAGAATGAACAAAGATTGGTAAATTCAAATGAACGAATGAATAAATGAATGAGTGGATGGATGGATAAATGCATATATGAATGAATGAATGAATGAATGAATGGATGGATGGATGGATAGATACATGTAGATAGATGATCATGAATGGATGAACAAATGAAAAAGCAAATGAGTGAATGAATGTTAATGAACAAAAATAACAACAGCCATCGATACAAGTTTTGGTTGTGCATGTAAAGAGTCTGGGGCATTTTCATTGTTATCCCTTCGTGCCTAAACCATGACAACACAAATTCACCTTTCTAGTCCATTCGTCATTAATCAAACTGGTGGGAGAATTTTCGAATACTGATTATTTATAATGTCAGTGATTCTCAGACAAAATGCCTAACCATGATGTCTCTCACCAAAAAGTAATAGCAGTGCTATCATAAATAAATAATTATTTGGACCCCATAGTTCAGCCTCTCTGGGTGATGGAATAGGAAATGGGAAAATCATGAAAAAAGTATGGGAAAAATATTTCCCCCTCACATTTTCTCTCCCTTTTCCAGGCTTCTTTCCATCACCTGATGAGCCTAACCATGTTCATCAGTCATTAGGGGGCCTTCATTTATTACAGCCTGGCCGGGGGGGAGGGGGGAGGGAAAGGGTTGAGCAAAATTAGGGGGTGGGTTATGCAGTTTTGAAATGCTTACTGCAGGGATTATTGATTTTAATAATACCAAGTATAAACGTTTTAAAGGATAAGGGAGTTAATGTATGGAGGGGGGTTGTGTAAATTAAAAGATCGCCTTTCATTTTGCTGACTACTCCCCCACCTACCCTACCCTAAAGCCATAATAATTGAAAGCCCCCTTACCGAAAAGTGATTAGTGACCTGGTATACAGGCCCTCAAAGGAACTAGGTCATGTATACAACATGTAGCAAGTACATTTACAGGGTTCCCACTCATTTGGAAATAAATCCCTTACTTACTTTTCCCTGACTTTTCACTGACCACATCATATTTTTCACTGACCTGTACATGAAGTAAATTCTGAAGTACCCTCTAAATGTCAATCAAAATCTGCAATATGTTTTGGAAGAAAACATTGCCAAAACAATCAATTATGTGAAGCCTGAATATAAAATTCCCTGACTCTTCACTGGCTTTAACAAAAAAAGAGGATTTCCCTGACAAAATTAAAATTGCGAGAATTCCCTGACCTTGAAAAAAAAAATTTCACTAACTTTTCCCTGACTGTGGGAACCATGGCCTATGTGGCAAGTGGATGCACTGCAGCTAGCCTACCTAACTTGCAAAATGATTGTTACAAAATGGTAAATAAATTGTACAACAATCTGATAACATAACTAATGCAATATTATTTTCAACCCCCTTACAATACCCCAAATCCCTCATCTTTGTAATGTTACAATGTGCTTATTATTAATAATATTATTAATTGTATTCCCTTAAATCACTATTCCTAGCATAACCATTTTCCAAAAACAGAACAACTTCTCTTGGACTGAAATCTTACTGCAGCAAATGTTCCACCCCAGGACCTGCCTCAGTGACACTTAGACGTCCTCCCTGGCCTTGAAATATTTTTCTCTCCATAAGAGAGACGTTTGAATAAGACAGCAGTCAATCCCGTTCAGTGACGTCACTACGCCAGATCTTTGTAGTGCATTTGTTTGGTTGGTTTCATTTATTTTTTCATTTATTTCATTTATCACAAAAAAGAAAACACAATTTACAAGTTATGGAGGTCAGTAGTTGTCTGTGGCAAGGCAGCTGTATGAAACCATAGGGGCCGCCTCATAATGCATTAATTCCGTTAATTCAAAATCAATTACTCTTAATATTCACGCATGAATAATTTGCAAAGTGTCACTCGCTTTCAATATGTTGAACATGAATTAACAGAACCAACCAAATAAATGCACTACAAAGATCTGGTGTAGTGATGTCACTGGATGCCATTAACGGCCAACTTATTCAGATGTCTCTCTCTCTTGGGGAGAAAAATCTTTCGAGGCCAAGGAGAATGTCTGATTTTTAGGCTACCCCAGGACACACCTATGCAACAGCCAAACCTGCAGGATCTGGTTGGCTTGTAAATGGTGCACCTATCCAGGGGGAGTATATAATTACTGACATTATTCATCCCATAGTGTGCATTATCAAGGCCCTACCCAAGAAAAATTCTGACAAGAAACGTGCCATTGAAATGGCAACAGATACATGGATGACTCTGTGATCAGATGGTCAACACAGTGATCTGTTAAACTGTGATGGCAAAAAGCTTATAGACCAATAACTGGTGAAATAGCAACATCACCTATCTCACATTTAGACCACTGACTTTGCTCCCTGCCAGTGCCCCGTTATCTTTGCTAACAAATTCTGTAACTTCAAGTACAGTTAAGTTCCAGCTAACTGTTTCTGGTAAATAAAAACTCTTGCTTATGCAACAGTCATGTAAATAAGTAAACTATGTACTTAATTGGTATTAATTACTAATAATACATATCGCTTAAATTTGTTAATTATTCCTAATTATTGTACGTTGTCGTACATTTCCAGTGATTCTTGCATTTTATCGATTAACTGCAAGGAAAAAATATCAAAATTAATAATCTTATTAACCTGCAAACCAATGAAGCTGACAATATTACACCAACATAAAACTGATGTATCAAATAAATTGATTCCAGGAAATATAAGCATCCCCCCCCCCGACTCCCTTAGTGGTGCAAGGTTGGTTCAGTCCTTGCAGCAGCCAGAGTAAGGCAAAAAGAACTCGACAGCAAAGGGCCTTGGGCTTGGAGCCCCTACAGGGGGAATGGGGGGATGGGTTTGCACATCCAGAAACGTTTGGAAATTGAGATGCTCAGAATGCCATTTCCTGCTTTTTATGCAATTTTTCTTGCATATTAATCACAAATCACCAGTGGTGTAACCAGACTATAGTTATCTAGGCACATACCTACAGCTCTTTTTTAGACTGATGAAAAAAATTGAGAGAACATCCCTGGGGAGGTTGAGCTGGGTACACATACATGTCAAATAAATGCAGGGGTTTAGGGTGCTGTTTTCATGTATTGGCAGGAGTCCCAGGACTCCTATTTAGGGTAGATAAACACAGCAGCCAGGCATGCGTATTATTAGTCCCTGGTTTAATTGTTCCATTATTCATTATCAAGCACAGAGGCACCTTGGGACTTTGGTGCTGGGATGCAATTTTTGTGTTTGCCTCTTAGTGCATGGAAAGTGAGTTTGACTAGGTTAGGGTGGGTTCCAGTTGCCATCAAGCTCTGTTTAGGATTTTAAAAAAAGCCTTCATCCCAGGTCCTGATTAGGGGGAGAACTTGCATACCATTAACATGCATGGGTACCCACTTTGTTAGAGAGTGAACCCTCTGGAGGGAAAGTTTCCATAAAATTCTGAAATTTCACAGGTGACAACCCCCTATCCCAAAAATTCATTGCATTATCGTGCACATGGTGCGAAAAATGGCAGATGACTCGACTTGTTTTCATGCTCTTTTTGTCTTTAAGTGGGATTTTTGTGAAATTGTTGCCACTGTAACTTTGTAAACTTGGCCAGTTTCATAAAGTTGGAGTTTGTTTATCATCGGGTGAGTAGAGTTTTTCACATTTTGCTTTTACTTACAAGTAAATACTCATCAAAGTTTTTCGCTTGTTCTTATTTGGAGCCTTTTCAGCAAATTTATTGTTGTAGTTTGGAAAGGTAAGCAGCTGTAAGCATTATTCAGTTCATCCTATTCAAAAGACGTGTATTAATTGAGGTTCAACTTTAATGTTTGTTACTTATTATAGAGCATTGCTTTGTTTGAGGTTAGGGAGTGTACATGTTTCCAAATAGCTTCTAATTAATTCTAATACAAAACTTGTTTCTTATCTAAAACTTTGACTCTACTAAAAAGGGATCGGCAATTTTATGCTTGTCTCTGCAATTTTGCAACAATTTCACACAACTACTTAAAAAAATTCATTGTATGGAATTTGTTCATTCAATTTTATTCCTGTCATTTTACTTGAATTACCGAAGTACTTCAGTTGTTCATTGTGAAACTATAACTACTTTGTGCAGAAAAAAAGCTTTCTGTTTCAAATTGTCGTTAAACTCAATTTTTGACAAACAGAAAATTACATTTTCATGCTTCAAGTTCTCTATAATATTTATGCTTTTCTGCTCAACATCGAGTTTTGAAAACTACACTGTAACCCATGTCACCCATTTTGAGTTTCTCTTTATTTCTAATACAAAATTTGTTTGTTTGACTTTGACAAAAAGGGACCGGAAATTTTATGCTCACACTTAGTTCCTGCCAGTTTGGAACAATTTTACATGTCAAGTATTTCATATACAATAATTCATTCGTAAAGAATTTGTTTATTCAACTTTAGTCTTGTTTTTATGCACATGACATTTTTCTTCAATTACCGAAGTATTTCAGTTGTTCATTGTGAAACAAAAACTTGTTTGTGCAGAATAAACACCTTCTGCCTCCAAAGGTCATCAAACTCGACTTTTGACGAATATTAAGGAAATTGTATTTTCGTGCTTTCCACTTCTCTAAAATTTTATGCTTTTCTGCTCAATAATGAGTTTTTAAAACTTGCCTACATGTATGTCACCCATTTTGAGTTTCTCTCTATTTTTAATACAAAATTTGTTTCTTATCAAAACTATGACTACTGAAAAGGGACCAGAAATTTTGCACTCGCATGTAGTCTCTGCCATTTTGGAACAATTTCACACAGCAACTTAACTGACAAAATTTCTCAAAACATTTGATAATTCAAATTTTGTCTTAATTTTGTGCATATTGCATTTTACTTGAATCACAGAAGCACATTAGTTGTTTGCTGTGAAACTAGAGCTGATCTAGGTGGAAAGAATGTCTTTTGTTTGGAAAGGTAGTTGAAATCAATTTTTGGCAAACACGAAATTGTATATTTGTGCTTTCCAGTGCTCTCAAATTGTAACAACATTCTGCTTACATGTAACATCGATTATAGAGAACTAGCCTATATGTCACCCAGTTTGAGTTTTTCTCTTTATTTCTGACCTAAAGTTTGTTTCTTACTGTAGCTATCCTTGGTGTTGACAAAAAAGGGACTGCAAATATTATGCTCGTTTTCAGTCTCTGCCATTTTGGAACAAACCATCGAGTAGCATTCTCAAGGCATTCACAGAACACTCTCATTTTTCTGTCTGTTCATTATTTAGTTCTTCGTTCGAGTAATTTTATTTTGCCCTGAAAAGTTATCACAGCAACAATAATAAACCTTGCTACCCCTCCCTGTTGCCTAATCTTTT
>JAOBYG010085323.1:0-11448 GCA_025403545.1 Epizoanthus stellaris
GAAATTCATAACTATCTTTATTCATAATTTTGACAGTTGACAATGTCTTTCAACTGCCTGCCAAGAGAAAAAGTTCAACAATTTCAAATAAATATAGCGACTAAAGTATATAATTTTGCAAAACTAAACAGTTTATGGTCATAAACGAAACACAACAGTTATGCCATCAACTGCATTGGTATTTTTATATTGAAACACATCTGCTCTTTAATGAAGAAAAATACCCCTTTAGGGGGTGGGGGCTTAATAGAGGCTGGGGGCTTATTAGAAGGGGGCTTAATAGAGGAAATACGGTAATGTCAAAATACTTAAAACTCCTGGAAAAAGCCTGAAGAGTGCCCTGAAATGTCCTGGATTTTTCAAGATATGAAAGTGTACAAATCCTGCCCATATCTTCTCACAGCTGCCTTAGTACTTTTATTTTTCAATTGCTTACTTCTAAATTTAACGAAACCACTGAATTAGAATGTGTTTTCATGTCAGGTGTTCATGTCTAGATGGAAAAAACGGTTTTGTAAACATTAATTGTGAACATGATATTGTTACGACATGTGTTATTATTAGTATTTTAATGTCAAAATACTTAAAACTCCTGGAAAAAGCCTGAAGAATGCCCTGAAATGTCCTGGATTTTTCAAGATATGAAAGTGTACAAATCCTGCCCATATCTTCTCGCAGCTGCCTTAGTACTTTTATTTTTCAATTGCTTACTTCTAAATTTAATGAAACCACTGAATTAGAATGTGTTTTCGTGTCAGGTGTTCAAGACATACATGTCTAGATGAAAATAACGGTTTTGTAAACATTAATTGTGAACATGATATTGTTACGACATGTATTATTATTATTATTTTAAATGTATGTTCATCTATATCACTTAGTAGTTTCTTTATAGAAGGAATTTGTGTGTTTATATCCATTGTCACGGTTACATATTTTATTATAATTATAAGATGTAAACATTAGGAGTGATATTTAGACACTCTGTGTCTGCTTTCTTACTTTTGCTACAGCAATAACTTTTATTCTTTTTACAGTGTGTTATAATATAGTCGCCATTTTGTCCCCATCGAAATGTTTTGAACGTTCCGGGCTTTAAAATCATAAAAAAACAAAGTGACATATAAGATGGTGTGTAAGATGGCATGTACTTACTTGAATCTCTTGTGCACGCAGACAAAAACACTGAGAAATCTGTCAAAATGCCAGCAAGAATCGTTTTGAAATCAGTGTACTATATCATAACACAAATAAGCAATGTTTTCTGGGCTTTATAGGATTTTAAAGTACCAAAGTGACTTCACACCATTGCACAAGCAGCAGTAAAAACCCTCAGCTTCACTTCGGGCTTTCACTTCCGCTACTCCTGCAATGGTATGACATCACTTTGGTACTTTAAAATCCTATAAAACCCGGAAAACATCGCTTTATTGCTTCACTACATCATAGGTATAAGAATTTAATTATTATAATTTTATATATGGATTAACAATAATTCCTTTGTGTGCAGGGTGTATCGCCAAATTCCAGTGACAGTCATTTGATCAAGACAAAGGATCAGTGTCTGGTGCGCTCCTTTAAAGATGGCAAATAGTACGTATAATTGACTATGTTTTAGTTGTTCCTAAATTATTTTAGTGATAACACTGACATCCTCTGGTATTTGATCTCGTAAATGGGCAGAGCAGTAATAAGTTTTAAACCTAAAGTTTTAACCTGAAGTTTCTTACCTAATGAAAGTTTGCTTGTGTTCAACATCCAATTAGCTTTTCATTTTTAATACTACTACATATGCAGTACCATGCCTTGTTCATGACGTTAAATGTTGTCCTTAGAGTCAGGGCTATGAATTCTGTCAGCGTTCTACTGGTTGATTCCATCTGTTTAAATTGTCTATTAAATTTCCACAGTCATGTCATAAATGTGAAGAACACAAAGAAGTTTGCACGGAATACAGAACCTGTTGCCAGTGTGATAAAAGGAGATAACAGAACACTGAAACTTGGTAAGTAATGAATGTTGGAGTTTGGGGATACTGGGAGAGTATCTTGGATCTTTAGTACAAGATAACATTTTTATTTCAATTGATAAATAGAGATTATGTTTAACTTCCTTCCCCCTCACTCCTAAGAGTAAGTGAAAATGAATCAAAATTCCTTAACAGATATCGCATCTGGAAGTTTGTACTTTGAAATTTAACTTGCAGTTTGACATAAAACCACAAACTCTAAGGGTCCAATTGTTTAAACAAAGTCCAAAACTCAATCAATGACTATCTTTTGTTCAGAAGTGTTGGAAACAAAAAATAGACCTCAACTAGGATTTGGACTTTATTTAAATAGTCGGCCCTAATTCTATTGTTTAAAAGTTGTTCTGTGTATGGCAACTCTCTTTCCATCAAGTGGCTTGCACTGTAACATTTGATAAATGTTGTCAATTTCCAACAGGAACCAAATCTGGTATTTGTGGACAGTTGTGAGCATTGAACACATGCTTTAAACCTGTCAAATATAGAAGTATAACAGACACTAATTTAGCCAAAATAAAATAATTTTCTGATGCTTTTGTAATTCACAGTTCCCTCTTGCTTCAGAAATAGATTTGTGCTGGAAATTCTGTAGTGAAAATTTGTAGAGAGCCAGAGTTCCTTCTGGGCTTTGTAGTGATTCCAGCATGGGTAACAGCTAACTCCAATTGTATTTATTATTACATTTCAGCAATAGAACGTGCATTATCGTATGAAGGAACAGGAAGAGTGCCTGTCAATTGGGAAGACACAAATAGCAGTAATGGGGAGGAGCCAGATGACGATGACACTGCTGCCAACAGAGTTCAGAGAGCTTTTAGCAATAAATTGTTTGCATTCATGGAAGCAAAAGGTATTCCATTGTTTGTTTGTTTGTTTGTTTTACTGTTTGATGACTAGTCTCAATAATATAGTCATGTAATTCTGTGCCTCTGAGTAAACAATAGTTTCTATTTGAAGTATGGGATTCTTCTACTTCTACAGCTCTTTCAAAAAGTGGCTTTAGCCTGGGCCCAAGATTAAAGGCAATCAAACTATTTCATAGTTCTGAGCTCCCGAACCTTAGTAGTTGCCCCGTCGATGTTCTTGTACATGTTCATTGCCACAAACCTTAAGGTTACTATTATTAGTGGCTACTAAACTTAGCGATTTTAGCAAGTTCATAAGAAATCTCTAAATTAAATATTGCCAAATATAATTTTTTCAATAGTCTTTCAAATTTTTCAATACTCTTTCTTTCCTAAAAACTAAAAAAATCACTAAATTTAATAGTCGCTAAATCCCAGAAAAGTAATTCGCTAAAATTAGTAGCTGCTACTAATAGTAACCTTTAGGTAACGCATGACTAGCTCCCATCTGGCTGTGAGGTATAGACGGTAGAGCAATGGTGATCTGTTTCAGAGGTTGTGGGTGGAATCCCACCGGTAAGCCATGACTAGCTCCCATCTGGCTGTGAGGCATAGTCGGTAGAGCAATGGTGATCTGTTTCAGAGGTTGTGGGTGGAATCCCACCAGGGCCAGAGATTTGTTCTCTTCCTCCGTGTGGGCCTATTGCCTTTCTAGGGCAAATGCTCAGAAGGAATTTCATGGGATATCTGCAGCACTTCAATTTACCACATTTAGTTAATGCTATATTTTCTGAAATAACAAGCAGCGAATTGTTCGTTCTGAATATTCAGTGTGGTTTGTGTAGTGAAAGCCTTCTACCTTTATGTGTTGGGCTGAATCACCGTGTGTTCATTTTACAAAAGTTAGCAACCAGACATTTGATGTGTTTAATCTTGTGGTATTACATTCTCCCTACTGATCTTAATAATTTATACTTTAAAACAGACCTGAAATATTGCAAGAGCTAGCACAGAATTAGGATCTTACTTTTATAACAAGATGACTGTTCTTCATCTGTTTCTGTTAACCCTTTCACCCAAAGCCAATTTCAAATTCTGAAGTTTCCCATACTTGAATAAGCACTATTGTAAGGAGAAAATGCTAACAGATCACTCAGCAATTAGACTGGTTAACTGTCTTCAAATTCTCTAAATGTAAAATCTCTGTACAAGTCTCCATGTACTTTTTATAAACTTTAGCAACTAATGGAACGATGAATGCTTCTCATTTGCATGATTTCAATAGTTTTTTCTTACCCAATCACATTTAGAAAAATTAACCAATGGCATAACTCTTAGGGAAAAACTAAACACAATATAAACTCCCACTCAAGCGATGATCCCTTCTTTTGCTCTGATGGTGGTTCACCAACTGATTGGGTTTAAAGGGTTAACTTTGCCAATGGAAATTATGGTAATGTATTTTTGCCTTTACAATGATCTGTAACAAAATTGTCAGATAACCATTTGGGGGTCAATGGTCTTATAGAAAATAACTTTTATTAGCTGTTGTGGTCACTGTTTGGAAACAGTTACAACATTGATACAATGTAGACTGACATTGTAATTCTAAGAGTGGTCAATACTACTCGCCGGGTTTAACTTATGTTGGATGGATCCTTATTGAATTATCGTGAAATAATAATGACTTTTTTTGGGAGTTTGTACAGATTATAAATATGTGTTATTGTAAATTATAGCATTAGTGTGCTGTTTAAATTGTATTCATACTAAGATTAGTTTGTATTTTAGCTGAAAATTTTGGATAGGAAATGTGCATTGTTTGCAAGTCATGTACTTTATTAAAAAGGTAATACGCCTGGACATGATGTAATTGTTGCTGACTGTTGTGATTCTTATAGGCACCCCCATTGCTCGTGCTCCAGTCTTAGGAAATCAGGATTTAAATCTACACAAGCTGTATAAACTAGTCAAAGACATTGGTGGCATGGACAAGGTACTATATGATTTATAATATAAATAACTATTATTCTATCAGTTTTTACATTATTGATGATTAATAATATGAAAGTGTTTGTTCCTGTGTGGCATGACCTTTACCCACAATCAGTCAAGAGTATTGTTGAAGTCATGTGAATAATATATTCTGATTGGTTGAAGTGAGAATAGACTACAAAATGTTTTGGCATCAGTCATTCTTTGTTATAATTCTTTAAAAGACTTGGCTTTTGATAAAAACAATGTTGACCTAAATCTACACATACACAGCTTGTCAACATATATATGCACATAATTTTTATATAATTTGTCCTGTGCTAATCTCTTTAGTTTCACTTTATAAATAAAACTGCTTGTTGTTACAATACAGTTTAAGTTTCAAAAGGAACATATTTTGGCTGTTTTAAGTATTTGATAGATGTTTTAGGACAGTTTAAACTTACACTCTCATACTTAAAGGTACTACAAGCAGTGACATGTTGTGCATCAGCTAGAATATTCAAGAACGTCTTTCAAACTGTAGGAAGTTACAGTACTTGTAGTTTACAAGGTTGCAGACACAGTTGACATTCTTTTTATTGACATTTTAGGTCTCTAGTCCAGGTCAGTGGCGAACACTGTACTCCAAGATGAACATCCCAGTAATACCACCCAGTGCTTCACATCATATCAAGATGGCTTATAAGAAGTAAGTCATTTGTGTTGCAGGTTCCTGAATGCCATTCCCAGCACAGTTCTCAAGAGAAGTGCTACAAAGGGATTATTTTGTGTGAAATGATAATATAAAACCATGTCAGTCATTATACTGTTTTTATGTTTAAAGGTTGTTAACTGTGCACCAATATTATTGCTAAACTAAAAGTATTTACTTCTGTAGTATGTGTCACATGAAACTAGTGAAACCACTGGATAGGTAGGTAACAGGTAGTTAGGGAAATAGGTATCAGGGTACATGGATAGGAAAATGAATATGAACCTTTATTTATTCAAGGTAGTCCAGTCAGCTTACAATCAGATTCCTAGTAGATTTAATAACAATTGTTAGATCTTGAATTTCACTGTGAAATGTATTGCAGATATCTCTACCCTTATGAAATGCACGAGAAAGGAGTTGATGTTTCTGGCAAAGACACAGATAGTGAAAGGAGCAATGATGACAAAGTCCCTGATGAAAACAGCTCTGGCAGATCCTCCAGGAACTCGACAAGAATTGAAGAAAAGGAAAGACAGAATGAAGCCAAAGGAGATAACAAGGCCAGTAAGGAGCCAGAGAAATCAAAGAAGGAAGAGAATGAGGAACTGGAAGTTGAAGTGGAGACAGATGTAAAGTCCCCAGATTCGGAAGTGGCAGTTGATGTTGTGAACAGTCCAGGTACTGCATCGGATGAAAGTGATCAAACTTCAGAAAGCCGGTCTGAAGATGGGAGTGTTGCTTCCGACGTTGCTATTGGTGACAAAATTCAAGTCAAATATGGCAGAGGGAGAAATCACAGATTGTATGAAGCCAAAGTAAGTGACTATACAGTTGAAAATGTGAACAACTAGGAACAAGTAGATCTTTAAAAAAAAAAAAATGTACATAGTCAAGAAATGTGCAGAGTGTCCAACCATCCCGATTTCATCGGGATTATCCCGATTTTGCTTGAGAATCCCGAATCCCGACACATATGCCATCGGGATAGGAAAAGTCCTGATTTTGAAGATCTAGGAAGATATTTTCATCACATTGTCCTAAAACATCTTCATAAGTAAGTAATATCTGATTTCTTGAGCTTCAGCTCGGTGAATGTCTGAGGAATTGCAAGAAGTTTGTTCAAATGTTTTTTAATGGAAAACAAGCGTAAAATGTGACCCTCCACGCGAAAAGGGGGCTTGTGGATTTTCGCGTGAATCGTGGACTTCATTTCACGTTCACGGTGTGTGAATTTTCAATTTCACGCGTGAGATCCAAAATTTCACTTCATGTTCACTCTCTTACTTAAGAATTTCATGTCTGTCGTGAAACTGTAGAGCGTGGAATCGAATCATGCGTGAACTATCTCACGTGTGAACTATTTCACGCAGTGAGCTGAAGTGAAATGAATTTCCGTTCAAGGATGAAGAACGATTTTAATCATATTAACTAGATAACGCAATTAACGCCACCGACTTTTTATTGAAATCCATAAAGATATTAAATGTAAAGTTTATGTAGTCGCAGAAACGTTTTCGCTTTAGTGAATAATGCAATTTACTCCACTGAGCTTCAGTGCCTTTTTATGGGATTGTTTCTATATTCCATTTAAAAGTTATAAACATGAACACTACACATCATGCCAAAGTGAAACTGCATCCCTAATTAAGGTTTCAAAAACATATTTGTGGCTTTGTTTGATTGATTCAAAAGACAAACTTCCCATTGCCACTTCTTCCTTTCTTTTCCTTTTGTGCAATGAGTTTTAAAATACAATAATATTATATTGAAACTTACTAACCCTAAAGATTGCGACATTAATATGCTCCGAGCTGATCAACACAAAAATAACCCACCCAGTACTTCAAATGAAAATCTGGTTTTAATCATTTTTTCTGACTTATCCAGGATCGTTATTACTAAAAGAATCATCTGCCATTTCAACGCTAATTTCTGGGACTGTCTACATCTCACAGTTCGATATCTGCCCATACTCAAGAACTCTGCCAAAACTTTGTGAACGTGCATTGAACTAACGCGCATTGAAGTTCAACACGTGCCGGTCGGTAACAATAACCAAAGAAAAGGTTATAAAACAAACAAACCAGAGGCGTGACAAGCGCCATGTCTCCGAGTTGTTTTCTAGCACATTTCAATTGTCATAAACAGAACATCAGCATAATAAAATCATTAAAGCCTCGATCCTTTATTGGGATAAAAATAATAGAAAAGTAGAAATAAGCTCAAACATCATTGCAAATAAAGCTGTCAGTCGGTTGTGGTTTCTTTGGAATGCAAAATATACAACAGTCACACCTCACTGATCAGATCTATATTATAGAAAATTTCAGAAGTACAAGATATTTTTAGCCTACTCCTACAAATTATGAACCTACTCCTCCAAATCATTTTGAGAAGGCTACCTATAAATGTAAACCAGCTCAACCAAGTTAGATTCACATCACACATGCACCTAAACACAGCTGGACCCAGTTAACCTAATTGACTTAAGCTACATGTAGGTACTATAAACGAATGCTAATTTGGTAAGCTATTCCAGACCAAGAGAGAACTACTGGGCTTGTTATACATGTATTTTAATATTTATTGTGTGTACAGGTTAACTTTAGAGGGCCACTAGTTTACTAGTAAATTATTGTCAATTGTTTTACTCTTCAATTGATAAATAAAGTTCTCACAACTTTCAGGTGACAGTGACTCAGACTTAGAAACTGTTACAGCAAATGTAGTAAAGAGACTGTCAGTGAAAGACAGTGAGTTACTGGAAGGACATGCTTGGTCAAGTGATGATAAACTATTTGCACTAGCCAGCTGCTCTTGTAAAGTGCATGTATTTCAGGTAAAGATCTCTAGTGACAAAGCCATGTGTTGCTGAATGCTAGTCTCTGAAATAATTGCAGCCAGTTGCTGACTCTGTACCAGTTGATGGATCAATACTGGATTTTGCCAATTCAAGCCGATGTGGATATACTGTACATTGTCCAGTACCCTGGGTGCCAGAGGTTAGCTCTTGCCAGGCCCTCTGGGCTCACGCTTTTGGCACCTTCGGCACTGTTGGGGCTTGGTGAGAGCTACATAACCTCTGGCATCCAGGGTAATTGTCCAAAGTAGTAATGCTCAAAATCATGTACAGATGATATGATTGTTGCATGCAATTAAAGTACATGACACAAATTATATTCATTTGTGTAAATTTCTGTATGACTCATATATGACACATCATACAATTTGTTATAGGATGTTTCAAAATCCTACGACAATTTACAGCAAAATGATGCAAATCTGCTGAGATTGGGACTGGACTACATTTCCAAGATGGCAGCCTCTTTGCCTAGCTCTTCTTTCTCGTGTTTTTTTTTTTCCAAAAGAAAAGTGATTGCCAAGATAGCGGTGACTTTTCTCTTGTCTGCCATCTTTGACAATACCATATACATGTAAGATATGTAGTCATGCAAGAATCACATCATGATAAGTGCATGCATCAAGTCGTGCCTCACAAATCACTTCACGTTTGCCGTGTACGACAAGTCATACTGTATACCATAATCATATCGTCTAAATCAGCCTTTAGAGTTGATACATGTAAAACCCAGTGCACAAGTTATTAGAGAGTTGTACATGTATTTTGGAATAGTTAGAAGTTCTATCCCCAGATAGGGTTAAGTGTACATGTACATGTAAGCTCTTATGTTTATATTTGGGGGATTTATTATCAGAGAATGTTGCTTTGATATGTACATTGTAACACTAACATTGCTGGTCAAATAAAATAATCAACTATAAACTCAACATAACTCTGCACTGAGCGCTGAAGCTCTGACTCGAAAACTAAAAACCTCAACAACAACATGGCTGGCCGTCACATGTCCAGTCTTGGCCCAGTCTCTGACATCTGAGTTTGCGCATTCCAGGATGCCTGTCACAGATACATGTGTACATGTCTGTGCTTGCATTTAGAGGGGGGTGGGGGGTGGAAGGGAGACATAATTTAAATTAGGATACACACCCTACATGTACATTCTTGTGAATGCATTTGTCTTCTCTACCCATAGGTATCAAAGGAGTTTGCCTGTGTACTGTCTCTCAGCCTGTATTACCTCCCCAAGGACATTTCATTCATCAACTGTGATGTTCCACACCTGGGACAGCTGTCACAGGACCAACCATCAAAGGTTAAGACAATGGTTCATGTGTTTACATGCATACTGAGTCGAAATTTCACTGATACCAGGGCAGTCAGCTTAAGGTGGCATGGACATTGTGTCCAGTTACTCAATTTTCCCTGTAGACATAGTATATTGTATATGTACACTAAATAAAGTTTATCATTTCCTATAGTACCAGCTTGCAGTTGCTGGCCCCAATGGAGTGGAAATTCATTGTTTGGATACAAAGGAGGGTGATCACAGAGTGGTACGTAACAATTAAAAATCCCTACAATCTTCACATTTCTGCAATGAGTATTGAAGCAGATCTGTAGTCTTGGGAGATTCAAAAGGACTCTGAAAATGTAGCAGATGGCAGGGTACTCGGCATTGTATAGTACCTGACAGCACATCTCAGAAAATAGTAGGGCTGGAACAAACCTTCGAACCTTCTCGAACCTTCGTTCATTCACCTAGCGGCCTTCGAAGGTTTTTTTCTACCTTGAGCTTCATTTTCATCGTGAAATTATTGTACATGTATTTATAAGAAAATGCATTTTTTGCAAATAAATATTTTGATACCTGAACAAGCTGCCCAGAACTGGCAGTTTTTTTATGCAAAAAATCCCCTAACATCGAAGTTCATGCAAAGAAGTTCACATTAGAAACGTGCTTGAAACTGGCTTGAAATAGTTGTTGTTTTTCATTGATCAGTCATTTCACACATGAATTTAAAAAGTTGTAGTTGAAACTTGTGTCTTGTTTTGTGCTTCACAAGTTTCTACTCCTTCATGCCTGCATGTGACCACATCATGAGAAATACATTTTTTAACTGAAGCTTTTGTTGATTACCATATATCAAAATGAAAGTTCGAAGGTTCATTCCAAAAACTCAACAAACCTTTGAAGGGGTTTTTTGGCCTCTGTCCCAACCCTAGACAATATAATGTAGTATATATAGCACTGTTTGTAGTATAGACTTGTTTACAGAATGTTTGACCACAGTTTATAGATGCACAGCTGATGTCAAAGCATGGTGAGAGAAGCAGAAATGTGACATGCAAGATGCAGTAGAGTGACACGTCACTGAAGTTCACACATTATTTTGACGTCGATACATATATAAGTGGACAGACACTTGGAAAATCGAATCCTTCTATTTATTTCATAGGAAAATTGAAACTGTTATTGGAAATTAACTGAGTAAAAAAATTCAAACCAAACAAATCTAAAAATTGCTTGACTTCATGTACATGTACATGTATGTACATGTATGTGCTCATAATACGGTGGAACCCTGTTAATACGACCACTGAGGGGCCATAAAAATTTGGTCATACTGTATTAATGAGGTGGTCAGTTTTGAAAAGATAGGTTTTACTTTGTCTCTGTTTTTCAGCTTAATACCACAAAACTTCGTAAATTGATGCTGTGCCAACCAGAGAGGAAGAATAATCATTTAATTAAAATAATGAATCACAAAATTTGCAATAAAAAATTTCATTGTTTGTCAATGTTATTTCCTTTTGTAACTGAATCAATCTATCATAAGATTAGACATTTTGAGTGGTCGTATTACATGTAACTGGGTAAATTTATAAAGAAAAGAATGGTTGGGGACTCCAATGGGTGGTCATTAGTCACATTAACGATGTGGTCAGATTAATAGGGTTTTCAGAAAAGAAACTGACTGAACTTTTGTTTGGGCCAAACAATGGGGCTGTAATAATGAGGTAG
>JAOBYG010085545.1:0-19869 GCA_025403545.1 Epizoanthus stellaris
AGGTTTTAAAATCAATTACGTCATTTGACCTTCCACTGTTATTTCCGTTTCAAGCCGGAAGTCACGCTATGTTTTTGGGAGGCCAGTACTACCTATTTAAAAATGTTGAAAAATGTGAGGATAAAGAAATCCACTCTAAAAGAGGCTGTGTGTATAATACAATGTGTCGCATTTGTTTGATATCAGGTAGCTAACAAAAACGTTAGAACTTTGACTTTTAAAATATTTGAATATTTTTAACATGAACTGTAATCCGTGAGTTACCCTATGGGTCCCTATGTTTTCATACTGGTCGCCACTAGAAAAAGTACTGGTCAAAATGTTGAATTATAAATTTCAAACCCTAAATAACCTTTTATAGCTGCCTGTCACTTTTTATGTGTCTCATATTGGAGTAATTATCCAAGAGGACTGCCAACCAGAGGGTCTGCTTTAAGCTTTTTCTTGTTTGTGATTGTGACAGATTATTTTAGTTTTCAGCCTGGGGAGGCGGGAAGTACTGCCATACATTGGCTATAGGGGTATGTGCCGCCTAAAGGGGTATGACTTTTGAGGCTATTTCTGCACTGAAATGAGGTATTATTTATAATTGCATTTTTGGCGTACAAACATGGCCTAATCTAGAATTAGAATGGGGCAGCAATTTTTGGAAAATTTGGCTCTACTGGAGCATGGAAAATTAAAATGTTTCTGAAATATGGTATCAAATCAAGCAAAAATGAGACAAATTACTCTAGAACGGGGTTCAAATGTTGTGTGTCGGGCGGCACATCCCTATCCAAAACAGGAGTGAGTACACCCCCCCTCCAGCGTCTTCAGACCCTATTCGTAATAATGGATTGGATTTTACATTAACTTTAAAAACTTCTGAAACCCCCTTCCATTAGAGCTCATTAGGAATTTCCAATAACCCTCCATGGGGGGAGTATGCATATTTTCTGGAACCACATTAATTTTCCAAGTGATCATACAGTAACAAAAATGTCTCCATTCTGATTGACCGAGAGAAGTGCTGTTCATTTGAAATCAGAGTGCAATTTCTTGAAATCGAGTGCAAAAAGGTTAAATCAAACGCTGATTGGCCAGCAGAGAAGCACTAACCAATCAGATGACAATTTGTATGGGAACGAGGCGATGCCATTCAAAATGGCGATCAGTACAAACAAGACAGAAAACAGTAAAAGGATTTGCAAATATTGGTGCAGAATTACCTAAACAAATGCGAGTCCAAAGGGATAAAAACAACGCTCAAAGAAGTAACTACTGGTGGATAAAAAGCATTTAATTTACGAATATCTAAATAAGTACTCGATCAAGGAAAAAGCAAAGTGATTTCGACAAAGTGGCCGGAGAAAACGCCGATTGCTAAAGTTTAAAGGAAAACAAAGCTAAGTGGATAAAATCTTTTTTGTTACTATATGATTAACAAGTAATCACATGGTTTGTTCGTGCGATTTAGGAATAAATCAGCACTCGTAAATTTTTTAAAGACCACAAATTGCACTTGCTTCGCTCATGCAATTTTGTTAGTCTTTGAAAACTTTACTCGTGCAGATTTATTCCAAATTGCACTCCGAACCATGTGATTACCTATACAAAGCAGAGAAATTTTCCAGTTAAATTCAGTAAAACTCATTTTCAAAAACCACACTCAATCATCTGGAAGCAAATCACTGTTCAAGTCCCCTTTGTCACTGACAAGAGGTGGGAGGAAGGCAGTTAGCCAACAACAAGCTTTCCACAGTTTGGACAGTAGCTGACCATACCGAATAGGAATGTTTCCGTTTAAAATTCTGAACACTTTGACCCTCCTTATTCCCCTCTCAACATGAACTCTGACCTGAGAGTTGACCCTGTTGTGTATGTCTTCTAGTTCGCTGAACTGTTTCTTTCTTTCGAGCTTCTCTGGAGTGTCAAACCTAACCCCATAATCATCCACAATATGCTGGACAATAGAACCCTTGTCAGCTAGCCGTCTGTCACCTCTGTGTGCATGTATTAAAATGCCACTTGCGGAAAGGATATCCTCGTCAGATTTGCTGCCAGGGTAAAAAAACATTTGATGCAAATACCGGAAGCAGAGCTGGAGACAAAGCAATCAGAGCTTTACCTGTATTGTGTCCTTTGTACTCGGACCATGTGGCACTCTGTTCAATTATTTGAGAAGGCTTCTCTATGAATAATTCGGCACAATCGATAATCAGTAAAACATCTTCATGGTGGGCAAAAACCAGTTGGGCAAAAACTTCTTCATCGTGCTGCGGTCTGCTACTAAATTCAGCTGCCCAAGGCAGTGGTGCATCCTATCTATCCAGGTTGAAAAGATCTCTGATACTTCTGTCTGTTTGATGTTAAATCTGACAGCAAGGTCCTGCTCGAGTAAACCCAGTCTCAATCTGTTCATTGTCAAAAACAGCTCATCAGTGGCATCAAGATTCCGAGGTTGTCCTCTGGAGACAACATATGAAGGGTGCTTAGTAGCGTTCGTGTAGCCATTTAATAATTCAGCTGGAACCCGGGTCTTGGTTTAAGAAAATTATAAAGTGCAAGAAACGTCGAGTAGTCAGGCAAACCAACTTCTCTTTGTTGCTCCAAAGCTTTGATACGTTTCAACAAACTGTTAATTTCTTTCCTGCAAGTACAGGTACTGTTTCGTTCTTCCGTTTCAACTGTGCTTTTGTTGGAGCCTGTCTTCTTTACGTTGAATAAGTCCTAATTTTCGGTATCTGTATTTTCATCGCTGATCGACCTGATCAGTTCACCAGTCGAACTTAAACTTCTCTGTTCTTTCTCCACGGGCACAGAGCATAATTTACTTTCAAACAAGCATGAAATATCAACAGGCCACACGATCTTACCACTTATCAAATCCCGTCTTGGAAAGATAGAGGGGATATTTATGTTCCCTATTTTATGCCCTCGAGGAAAATGAGCACTGCAGACTCGACGGTCACTATTCCACTTGTAATTCTTTGAACGTGAACCGAGCTCCCGAATCCATTTCTGCTTCAGTCCTTCCTCTTTCGGAAAAGAATGAAATTTCAGGAACTTGTGTATCCAACTTTTATGGCATCAGTCTCCAACAGCACAATTAAACTTGGGCATGTTTGGCTGTGCTGTCGACAAAGGTCTGCCTTACAGACAGCCAAGTTTGTTTACATTTTTTACTTTTTACCATAATGCATCGCACGATGAATTCTTAGACAGAACCATAATTGTTATGAATAGATTTAAAGATCTTTCCATGAGAAAAGTTATTTCTATACCTTCGTTTGATAAATGCTTTTTGTACTTTGCCATGGATTGTAGGTGGTCAACACAAAGATTTCAGTCAGTTAAGGTGACTGAAGACAATTAATGGTTGAAACAAAGATCAAACTTGTATAAGTGATACCTCTTCAGTTCTAACTCTAAATGTCGAGATTGCAACAGATTATAGAAACAGATCTGGATGATACATTTTTGCTCTGCTACAGGGTGCCATACTGTTACCATGGCAATGAAATACCTCTAATATTAGCCTTTAAAATAAGAAAATATAGCAATTTCTCAACATCTACTAGATAACTTTTTATTTATTAAATTTTTTTGGCACTGGAACATGTTTTTAAAAACTTATGAGGTAAATTTGACAGAGAGTAAAACATTTTTAGGGGTACTCCACGGCGCTTTTCTTGAAATGCCTCCGCCAGAAATGTCTAATTTTTCATAATATAATTTTACAACTTCTACTATTTAATTTCGCAAAATTTAAAGAAAAGTTATCACGTAGATTTTGAGACATCCTAGGTTGTTTTTTTATGTCAATAATGTCAATGATTAGGAGGGCCACAAGTTTTTCAGTATTTAACTGCTAAGTGTTACCCTCAAAAACTACAGTTGGCTGTCTATCTAACCATGGAAACATATTGAGACCACTGTTTGTACCATAAATACAGTCAGTGACATAATGTCAAGTACCGAGTTAAATATAAGTTCATATTGAAGCTTGAGTATTGAACTGATTTAAAATAATAGTAGCCCCTTTCAATATTTGTGAAACAATGTTCAGACACCTTAATGAATGTTGTAGAAAATAAAAAGAAGTGAACTCTCAAAAGTTAGACACAGTAGATTAACGTTTGTAGGTGACATAATCGCAAGCCTTGCAAACATTTTGCAAGTTCAAAAATAATTTGTGTAGTTAAAGAGTAAGAACCGTAACTTATCATCGAAAGATTTGGCCTTATTTTACTTGGTAAATTGACAGGTACTTGATGACTCTAATACTCTGGCATGATGCTGAATAATTTTTTAAGGTAATTTAACTACATTTCATTACTATTTTAGCGCTGTGCAAGTCTCCTTGCAAATGCAGGAATAGTAGAGGTCCACTGCTTCTTGCCAGTTGCAATGCGATTCCCAAGGATCTTGGGTACAACCCGGAAATATACTACCTGTAAGTAATTTAGATAAATATTATAACATACATGTAGTTATTGACTGTAAATTATTCTGTATACAGTAAGAATCTAAGATTTGTATTCCAATTTATAAAAATACATAAGGTTCATCAATAATCTGTTATTGTGCAGTGGTACACCGGTAATTTGCAACTTGTAGAACTGTTTGTTTATTGTAATTGTTCTATAAATTGAGCAATTATGCGTGTCACACAAAGACTGCAATTCTCTATACCAAGTTGTAGTTGGTCTCTGGTTTTCTAGCCTTGGTGCTTTTTTCTCTCAGATTTCTCCAGTCGCAGATTATAGTTAGTCTCGAATTTGTATTTTCTAAATAACTTCCATCAAACCAGATCTTTGACCACAATTTTAACAATGAACACAAATAAGAACGACAGCAGGGCGCAAACATAATTATGTAGTCATGACTGTGGGGGAGAGGGGTGGGGACAATTTGGTAGATTTCGCCGCCCTACTGAAATAAAGTTGAATAACTTTCTCCCAGATATTTCAAACAACACCATATCAGTCATGTGAATAACCAATGGTTAGCCGATGTTGCGGCAAGTATAAGGGTCATTCCATGTCAATTCACCTAATGGCCCACACACTTTGGTCTCAGATTTTCTTTATTCTTGTACCAAATAATCCTCTTCCATTCAAATGACCAAATCTAAAGTTTGAGCTCTGTATCTTAAATAGTTTTTGAAATACGGCCATTTTTCTATTGGGGGTAGGGGTCAAAATTTGTTCCAAAATGGCGGCCCTGAAATTTGACACTGTATTCAGGGTCCAATATCTCAAAAAAGAAACCCAGAAGTCTGAATTTTTTGTGCCGTCAAACTAGTAGGTACGGATACAAAATACAGCAAAATGACAATCTTTAATAGTGACCTTGTGTTTACAGAGGCACTGTAAGTGTAAAAAAATGTTGACCCGCCCTTCAGTGCAGCCAAGTTTGAGATTCAAAAAATTACATTTAGATTAATTGCAGGCCCCCAATTTTTTTTTTCTGCATTTACTCCACCCTAGTGGCTTTACTATATCTCAATATCACAGTCAGTCACAAATTTGTTGTGGACTGGTAAGCTCTCGAAATCCGAAAAAATCATTTTCGGGGCAATTTTCATTGGACCGAAACCACATGTGGGCACAAAATATTGATAAACTTTTTTTTAATTTTAAAGCTATTGATATGTAGTTTATATGTGCCAAGTTTGGTCATCGTTTTGAAACTCCTTCAAGGTGAATTGATTTATCCTGTATACTGAGGTGTGGGACCCCCCCCCACAGATTTTGGGTAATGCCAAAATAGTCAGCATTTATTGAATTTAAATTATCGAGCCTAGCATTTCCTAAATGCAACAGTTAGTTTTGAATTCAGTTTTTGCCACTGATTCATTGTCAGTAATAATAAAAGAGTTTAAAATTCAGAAATAAATCTTGCTTTTCTCTACAGGGGGGGGAAATGGATTGAAAAATCAGTGTTCTTTTATCAATTTGTAAGAAAAGTACATTTAGCTGCATCCATTTAAGCAGATGACTGTATGTACACGTTTGTATCTTTAAGTCATGTAATCTTCAGTAGGTAATCTTTGTCAGCCTTGTCCAAATAGTATTGCCTTCCATTTGGAGTGCTAGGGGCATTCACTAAACACAGGATACACTGCAATGGCACATAGCTCAGGCCAATGAAATGATCGTGCTGAGCCATGGGGATGCATAAATGAAACAAGTACATCTCCATCTTCCTCAGATATCTCCCTTATGTGGCCAACCCACCACTTGCAGTCATATAAACATCCAGCAAACTTTCCAATCTCACACTCCTTTAAGCTAGGTCCTTTACACATTTCAGTTTGACTCTCTGCATTTGCTCCAAGTTCGCCTTGATAGACTGCTGCCTCAAATGAGTGTTCATTGTCACCCGATATCCTCTGTACCAGCAATTTCTTGTTGCCATCCATGGGGATATAGCAATGATGGCTTCTGGTACCAGCCACTGGCTTGGCATTTGTAATCGTTCCTCCTGCTTCTCAACATGGGCAGCAACTTCGTCTTTGCTAATATAGAAGAAGGTAACATTCTTAATGTGTGCTTGTGACCATTCAAACAAGTCCCTTGGGGTTAGAATATGGCCACTCACAACTTCTTGGAGACTGGCTTTTGCGGCTTCCCTTTTGACAGTTCCAACACCACCATCACAGGCATTCTTGCCATGGCTTGTGGCAAAAAAATGCCATTCTGCAGCCAGACCAAAATCTTCTTGGTGAAATACTAGGTTGCAAAAATTCTTGTAATTGTTATACTGTGAAGCTGCACCATCTGAGAAGTAACAAATTTTGTTCAGTTTTGGGTGGGTTGACTTCAAATGAGTAGTGACATCTTGCAAGAATCTGTGGACTGTGATAGTGTCATGTTTCAAGTAGTCACTGATAACACACATTTTTAAAAGTAGGCCACAAAGGGATGAAGTGTTGCCTGGCTGTTGTCCCAATGAAATCCTTGGGCAGCATCCTGGCACAACAAAGCTGTAGTTCTCGGCAAAATCTAGAATCATTATCAGTTCATCATCCGCAAGGTTTTCTTTCAAGCTTGAAAGGTACTGTGACTGGTATTTGGCAATGAAGTGGTGAGTTGTCAGTGTGTTGACCTTTTCAACAAGAACGTCCAGAAAGTCGTGAAGTGGCATACTGCAGTCTTGGATGGTGGTTCGATCTGTTGTGACCCACTGCTTGTAATGCACAGTTTCATCCGAGAAAGAATCACCTAATCCACAAACAGTTTCCAAGAAAGACATCAGTTCTTCAGATCCTGGGCATTCCGAGCATCTGTGAATCATACAGAGCTTCGAACTGACCGAGCATACAAGTTTTTCCATGAGATCATGGTATGTGATTGGAGTATCAGTTGGCAATGCACTTATCATAAGTTTCACATTCTGGTGAATGGTGCACACACATACGGAATGTGTCCCTCTGCAGCCAACAGTAATGCAGTGTTGTGGTCGAAGAGAGGAGAATTTTGACAGCCCTATCTTGTCTTCTGGATATTTGGTCTTGTAGTTCTGATAGAGTTAATTTAAGTTGAGAAGTAGAAGGCGTTTCTGTATTTGAACTCGCTTTCCATCAGGGCCCTTCACAGACTTAGAGTCTTTTGCCCCAGGCAAAAGGTGCGAATGCTCATCCTCCTCATAATAAGCCCTTACTCTTTCCACCACATCCTTTGATAGCTGTTTTCCGACTTTTGGTTTTGGCTCTGCCAGTATTCCACTTTCCTTTTTGAGCTTTCTGGATTCTTTGACTTTGTACTCAGTAACATTAAATTCTTGGATAGTTTTGGCAATAGTCCAGCTCTCTGGTGCCAGAGTTAGCAGCTGAATCTGCTTTTGAATTGAGGATATTTCCAACTTTTCCTTTAGAAGGGTGACAAGTCTGCCCATATCCTGACAGTTACTGCATTGACTGGTCTGTGGCAGTTGTTTGGTCAACTTTTCTCGTGGTATTTTAAGAACTTTAGCCACTTTCATTGAAACAGTGCTATTGATTTCGGAAACCTTTCTTTTACCATAGGCCAATTTGTTTTGTTCACTTATTCGGGTGGGTTTCAAAGGTGAAACACCAAGTTCAGTGAAACTTGTGTTTAATGCATCCTCATCAAATACCTGAGAGAATTCACCAGAAGAGCTAGACTCAAGGGGATGTTCAACCTCCTCAGATTCAGTACTTTCTGCTTCTTGTGTTGCTTGGGATTTCAAACCTAAGTAACAGTTGTAACACAACTTTTGGCCAGGCTTCATTAAAACATCAGCATTTTTATTCAATTCTGCAACATCAGTGATTTCGAGGGTTTTGAGGTTCGACGTCACCCTTTTCTTGTGGCGCTTTGCTGGGTCACAACATGACTTCTGCAGGAATGTGTATCTGTCAAGAAGGATTTGCTGATGGTGCAGGTACAATGTCCCATTCTCATCCACTTCAATATTTGACCTAAGTTTCAAAAGCTCCCTTGTGCTGTGATCAAGATTGCGGACTTTTATTAAATCTTGTTTCCTGCGGATTGATTTTTTTTTTATTCAACCAATTTTGTCATGGTACTATTTTTGTCTGATCAAAACCACGTTTTGATCAAATTTGTTTCTAAATTTTGGCTGAGAGTATCGAGTTTGAAAATTCGTTCGGTATATTTGAAAAATCCAACGTCGTCTTTTCAAAACATAAAGACAAAATTCTGATGTGTGACGATTTAAAAGTACTGTTCGCATGTAAATGAATATATGCATGCGGAAATGATTATAAACAGACTATTAATAAACTATTTTCACGATGCGTAACAGGAAGTTGTCAGTACATGTGATTTGTAGAGAAACAAGCACATCGACGTAGCAGAATTCAGTGATTACGAACAGTCAAGACAAAGGAAACTGTGCCTAATGATAAATAATGTAAATAAAACTTTATTGACACATGAACAATTACAGGTATTATTCTATGTCTATATATTTTTCCACTTGAGAGGCATTTCCCTTAAGTCTTTAAATATTTTTGATTTTTCTACTCTTTCCATTTTGCAGGCATAAGGACCATTATCTTTAGCACTAGCACTTATATAGGTAAACCACTCTGGCTTTTTTCTTTTTCTTGATGGTTGTGTTATGCGTTCTGTTGAGTGTGTAGGGGTGGAAAATGGGGTCCTCGAAGGTCCTGCAGTACTTGTGAGAGGAGTCTCCATGGCAACAAGAGTTTCTCCGATATGTTTAGCTGGGGTAGAAACGGTTTTCCACCATGCTTGAGAAGGCGTAGCTTGCAGTTGGGGCGAAGCTTGAACAGATGGCGTGGGTTGTTCTTGAGGAAGAGCTTGCCTCTGGGGTATCGCACTGCTGTTGGTATAAGATACTGAATAACGAAGCTGGTGTTAAAGTTGAGGAACCGCTGTAGATGTCAGTAATTTTGTTTTGCATTTACATCACATGATAGGCCAAACTGTTCCAAGATAAATCTTTCACAGTATCTTCCGCCATCTTGAAAATGGGGCAAACTTGGCAACAATTACTGCAAATATATGGGAAATTTATCAACTTTGATCGTTTATATCTTCTTTTCTAATAATCGGACAATAAAATGGAAACTTTCGCTAAACAGCGACTGGCACTGACATCATTTTGACTAAAATATAGTTGTTTTTACGTCACTGATCGGAAGTTATGAGGAATTTAAATTTGACTCAATTCGCGTATACGCGTGTTGGATTTCAACTCGATCGATAACAGAGACTTGTATGGAATTTAGAATTCAAGATATCTGTGGTTACAGTTCGCCTTTCAACATGATTTTTGAAATATTAATTTTAGACCAAGTATCTACTTGAGAAAATTTTCAGTTTTCCTATCCGAAGAAATTGAGTGGAGTTACAACGGACCAAAGTTGATAAATTTCCAATACATTTGCTGTTTTTGTATCACTAGAGGTCTCTGCCATTTGATCATCCACTACAATCAGATTGTTGATACTTTGATAAAAACACCACTCTTGTTCAAAATCATATGGAATACCTTTAACGAAATCGACGCCAGGTACTGTGTATTTGAACTTCTTGTAAGCAGGTTGTCATTGAGATTAGCACCAAACGATATGTCAAGGAGATGCACTGGTCATATTGTTTGGGTGTTCCCGTAGCTTGTGTACATATACAGTTTTATCCGTCCCAATCATACCCACAACTGAAATTGTTGGCAGTTGTTCTATTTGCCAGCTGCCTGTACGTTCGTTGTTTCTGGTGACTTCGGTATTCCTACCTTGGGAATACTGTTCCTATACTTAGCTCTGATATGCCGCTTCAAGTTGTTAGTTCTTGAAAATCGATTTCCTCAGTGAAGACAAGGGAATGCCATGCTTTCAGTTTGGAAAAAATACAATAAGTGAAATAAAATTGTATGTCATGTTTCACTCCTCCTCTCCTATCCTGCTCCTCCTCTTCCTCCTCTTCCTCTCCTCCTCCTCCTCCTCCTCCGACTCCTCTCCCTACTCCTCTTCCTGCACTCTTCCTCCTCTTCTTCCTTCCACTCTCCTCCTCTTCCCCCTCCGTTCCCTTTTCTTCCTCCTTTCCTCCTCCTCCTCCTCCTCCCCTTCTTCCTCCTCTCCTCTTCCTCATTCTCTTCTCCTCCTCATCCTCTCCTCCTCCTCCTCATTTTCCTCCTGTCTCTCCTCCTCCTCTTTCTCCTCTTCCTCCTTCTATCCTCCTCCTCCTCACCTCGACCTCCTCTTCTCCTCCTCCTCCTCTCCATTTCAGTCCTCCACCTCATGCAATCACCACTCCTCCTCATTTTTCTCTTTCTCATCTCTTCTTCCTCATCCTTTTTCTTCTTCCTCCTTCTCCTCCCCTCTCCTCCTCCTCCCCTTCTTCCTCCTCCATTCCACCTCCTCATTCACTCCTCCTCCCACCTTTGCTGTGACAAAGCGGCTACATGGTGTTGAAAAATGTTATTCAACTATATGTGTGTTGGATTGCCATATTCAAACAAATTGACACAAACCCTCCCCTACAGTCAAGACGCCTTAGCTGCAGAAACAATAATTATGCTTGCGGCAACATAGCCTCAGCATTGGCTATTCGCATAAATCATATGGTGTTGTTTCAAATGTCTGGGAAAAACGTATTCAACTAAATGTCTGTTGGATCGCCATACTTAGCAAATTGACTCGGCTCGTCCCCCCACATACAGTCAAAACACCTTTGCTGCGGCACAGTGAATTATGCTCGCGGCAACATCTGCTAACCATTGGCTATTCGCATGACTCATATGGTGTTGTTTGAAATATCTGGGAGAAAGTTATTCCACTTTATTTCTATAGGACTGCGAAATTTACCAAGTTGTCCCCACCTATATATCCCACGGTCATGACTGCTTACTTATGTTTGCGCCTGCATCAGATCGTTCTTATTAGTGTTCCTTGTTAAAATTGTGGTCAAATACCTGGTGTGATGGAAGTTATTTAGAAAATAAAAATCCGAGACTAACTATTATCTGAGTCCGGAAAATCCGAGACTGAAAATCCGAGACAGGAAAATCCGAGACTTAAAAAATCCGAGACTAGAAAATCCGAGACCAGCTATAACTTGGTTTCTCTATCCCTGGCTAGTTATCACGTTGTCAGGACCCGCGATTTGCTCCTCTCATATACGTTGTGACTTGTTACGGGATGGCAGTCTACCTTGTTTTTGTGTTCTCTCTCCCCAAACTCTGCCTTTGGAAAGGAACAAGTTCTTGACAGGAACGTTGTTGAGATGATGAATTTATTATTGTAATCCTCATGAAATCATAAACGAGTTTTACTTATCTGAAAATGTTATCAAAACACCAACCTTCAGTAATTATATCCATAATTAAGATAATTATGTACACTTTGTTATAAATGTTTCATATTTTTCTTATTACCATATGTAGCGTAGAACAGTCTCGAAACCAATTTATTTTCTGTAGTCCCAAGGTAACATAACTTAATATTTCTAGATAATATATATTCTAAACAGCTATACACTTACTTTTGGAATTTCGATTTTTTTGTTTTTCGAAAATTAAAAATTATATCCATTGTATACTAATATAACATTTATACTTTGTGATTTTAGGAACCTGAGCAACAACAACATAACCAGTTTACAGCCGAAAATGTTTCAAGGATTTCCAAACCTTTCCAGGCTGTAAGTAGGAACATTGCATGCACAAATAGTTCTTTTGTGATATATTAATTATATTGTAGTTACTACAATGAATGTTCACATTACAAGTTTTTTGGATAATATGCACCATTACCTTTCAAAATTTTGTAAAAGTTTCAGAACACGTTTTAGACTGTTGGTAGTTCGAAACATCCCCTCTAAAGCATATTGCACATTGCATTATATCAATCTCGTTTCCAGAGCCTGTGTTCTTTTTAGCCTGTGGCTTCTAATGAAGGGCGCTGGGAGCGCACACACACCAGTGCCTGCATAGTGAAGAAAGTCTGCATATTGCAGACTAGGCATTGGGCTGGCCTGAAGTCTGCATATTGCAGACTAGGCATTGGGCCGGTCTGAAGTCTGCATATTGCAGACTAGGCATTGGACTGGTCTGAAGTCTGCATATTGCAGACTAGGCATTGAGCTGATCTGAAGTCTGCATATTGCAGACTAGGCATTGAGCTGGTCTGAAGTCTGCATATTGCAGACTAGGCATTGGGCTCGTCTGAAGTCTGCATATTACAGACTAGACATTGAGCTGGTCTGAAGTCTGCATATTTCAGACTAGGCATTGGGTTTGTCTGAAGTCTGCATATTTCAGGCTACGCATTGGGCTGGTCTGAAGTCTGCATATTGCAGACTAGGCATTGGGCTGGTCTGAAGTCTGCATATTGCAGACTAGGCATTGGGTTGGTCTGAAGTCTGCATATTGCAGACTAGGCATTGGGCTGGTCTGAAGTCTGCATATTGCAGACTAGGCATTGAGCTGGTTTGAAGTCCTAGCATTGCAGACATTTCCTGTGGATACTCCCAGAGACCTTCGTTGCACACTCCTGGACAAAAATAATGTAGGCTCTGGAAATGAGATTGTGTTAGCCCTATTTTACCGTGGCTTAGGGGGGTTCCTGGGCCGGGGGGGGGGGGAGTGCCCACGGCCTTTAACTTCAAAGCTATTCATGCTAAGTAAGTTGCTTCTCCAAAACTCCTTAACGTATTGATAGGCTAATTATGATGTCACGATAATGTCATCAAACCTCAGAAATTCAAATTTTTAAGTTCTACCTTGTGTTACGTCTCTAAACTCTTTTACAAACTCTTTCAACGATTTTTTTTGTCGAAAAATCACTTTCACTGTTTACATTAAGAAAATGGAACTAGTTGATATAATGGAAAATTATATGGGGACTGATGTGAACGTAAAAAGTACAATTTGCCCGCTTTTCTTTAAAAACTGCAATAAACAACACATTTCTGTGGATGTTAGCAAATTCAACTAATACCTAAGTAGGAACGTTTTTAATGTTGAATAATTTATGATGTCATACGACATCGATTGCACATTAATTATGACATCACAAGTTCCCCTTAATTCTATCTTACCCTGGCATTTTTGGCTTCTCACAGGCCGGGAGAGGGGGGAGGGGGTATTGGGTCCCCATCATAAAACTCTTATTATTAAGTTTAGGGTAATGAAACTTGGCACAAAAGTTAACTGTCATAAGATCTACTAAATTTTAGCTTTAGGTCCCATTAATTGGTTATGAGGTCATAATGACGTCATCATATATGGTTTATTATGTACTTTTGCAAAATAATGTTTAAGTTACAATGCAGTTTTTCAGTGGACAGGTGAAAAACGAGCTTTATGTGTTGTACTTTACACAAAAGTATTCAAGGGTGCCAGTGAGAAGGTAGACTATGTAGTGATGACGTAGTTATGATGTAACATATGATTTATTTTTGCTTCAAAGCTCTTGAATCCCCTAAAATGTTACAAAACAGATCTTAATATTTGTAAACAAGGGTATAATAACAATTGCCACTGACGGTTTATGGACAGAAACTTAGTCAGTGGTGACGATAAGTGGAATTACATTAAGGTGCAAAGCTGTTACCATGACAACAGTGTCAAAATTGATATTTCCTTCATTCTTTATCCAGAACCTCAGATAATGTACAGAAATTGTTAAGTCTAAGACGAACACGAATTGAAATCAAAATCCGTTCATACGAAGTTCTCCAAAGCTGTGTATTAACCAAAATAAGTTTACGGTTGCCATAACAACAACAAAAATCGCCATAACTCCTTCATTTCTCAATCGATAAGGTGGACACTTTGCGCAAATGCGCAGCATAGCTATTATCATCATTTAAGATCAAAACTGTGAATGTTGCTAGATATGGAACAAAAAATACGAAGAAACTCAATTAATTTACCCAGAATGCAATGTTTTTTGAAAGCATCAAAATTTATTGGCAATAATTATAAAAGAGGTCGGTGCCTTCTATCTGAGCAGTTTAAACACAAGAAAAGTTTGTTTGTATTGCCTTCAAATTACAAAATATAAAAATTACTAAAATCCCAAAAGTCTACCTTAAAAAAGCGGTTACCATGAGAACAGATTAGACTATACAGTGAAAACGTTTACCCAGCAGATTCCCCATAAAATTTTAGGAAGAGTCACCAAATCTCAGCTCTTAATTCAAAAGTGTTCCAAAGTTATGCTAAATAAACAACTTGGGGGGGACATTGACCCCCCGTTAAGATAGGGTTAATTGATCCAAATTAAAATGAAAACGCGTACAAGCTATTTAAATGAGCAAAAACTGTAAAATCACAGTGAAAATCAGAAAGAAAATGGAAACTCCATATTTGTGACCGTTCCCGTGAAAATCTGTAAAACGAAGTGAAAACATGAATGCATTTGAAATTTGTTAGAACGCGTTCGCTTTAAAACAAAGGAAAAATAACCAACTGAAGGTGTTGGGGCAAAAGCAGGTGAACGTAGCAAATGTTTCATTCGAATGCAGCTTGTTTTGTTCAAACAAAGCTCATTTTCTGCAAACGCAGCTTATCGTTCTTCGTTTCACCACAGTTTCACAAAACGTATTGCCCCGTGTTCTTCGTTTGCTGAACTCCTAAACTTTCAAGCAACAAATATTTTTCTTCATTCGTTGAAGTTTCTTGGAACAATCATTTGTTAAATTTTCATGGAATCAAAAGGTTTGGTTTGTTCATCATTCACTGACATTTCTCAGAACAATCATTCGTTGAAAGTTTGCTATTCATTCACTCACTAGGTTTCACAGAGCAATGCCTTCATCCTTTCAGTGTTTATAACTTGCCGATCAGGATATAACTGTTAATCATGATACACGTGAACATGAACATGCAACTGAAAAGTAAAAATTTGACACAATGTGTACGTTGCAGTTGACTTGTACTCAAACAGTTGGTATCGAAAAACCTATAGTATTTTGTTCACATATCCAGAAACATTTGAATACAGGACTGTTCGAATTTGAGACGTGTCGCAGCAATCAGTCTGCTTGGGAATCTACATGCATGTGACTGCCTCAGAAAAATATAATTCACTGATTTGCAGTGCCGATCAAACAAGAAAAGTTCAATTATTGCGTTATATATAAACTAAAATATGACAAGTCGAGTGAATGGCAATTGAAATACAGTCAACCAAAATTTATATCGAGACAGAATTTTTGGCTATTTTAATATGCATACTTTAGGAAAATTGCTTTGTTCATGCGATTCATTCATGATCATGTGAGTCACATCATGGTGGCGGAGTGCTAGTTCTATTTTGCATTATTAAATTCCTTCAGCTTTTGACAAAACATCAAAAGTTATTTCTGGGACTTATTTTTATACGTGTATATAACAGTTGTGTTACTGTTTGATAAATCTTGATGAAATGTGGTTTTGACCTGATTTTGACCTTTGGCATACTTTGGATCAGGGAATGCAGATCTTTGAGCTGGCCGATCGAACCTTAATTTATCAATTAATGGATTACACTTTTTCAGTAAATAAAGCACCCATGTTTTTTATTTCAAGTTGCGAATCGAATGGGCGAAACGCTTTATGTGAACCAATGCTGATAGGTTGTAAAATTATATCACAGTCAAGATGTCAGGAGTAGACGAATGGAAAGATCATTCTTTCACTACTGGAACATTTTATTTCTCAATATTCTGCAAGTCGCATTCCATTACCTTCCATTAACATGTTAGTGACAGTTGTCTTCGTTTTGATGATGAATTTGCAAAATAAGCTAACGTAAATACGACTTTTAAGAAGTCCATTTGCTTTAAACGAACTGTGTTCGGCTGTAAACGTAAGCAATTATGATGCACTAAAGTGTGAATACAAACGCAGGCAAATGCAGACGAATGAAGAGTTTTTTTTTTTCAAATGAACCCTTTTGTTTAAATGTTTAAAAACGTGTTCCAATCGACTTGTGATAACTCGGTATTAAACTGCTTGGATGAGGAGCGAGAAAAATCACGGACTCCAAATTTGGAAGCACATGGTTTGTCTGTGGATGAGCTCATAATACAAAATTGTGAAAAATGATCACTAATGTCTAAGATAATGTTACCGCAACATAATATACGGTCAGGACTGTTGGCGAGAATATTGTCAATTAGGGTCGCCGAATTATTACGTACTCGTGTTGGTTTGTCAATCGTATGAATGAAGTAACAACTTTGAAGAGATAGGAGGAAATTGTGGCTATAATTAGATGTTTCTGATTTGAAAAGATCAACATTGAAATCACCCATAATACAGACAGGTTTACCAGAAAACGTATATTTTTTAATTGCTTCATCAAAATATGACTGAAAAGTTTCAGGAGAGTTATGTCGGCGATAGATTATTCCTCAAATGACATTCCTTTTACTAACGAAGTGGATTTCAATCCACAGCGCTTGGAAAGCTTCATTAGATGTTTTCTCTATTATATTGTAGTGTTGTTATTGTTGTTGTTACGTGTTCGCATTCTGCCTGCGTTTATACAGGTTTTCGCATGGACAGTCACATTTCGTTATATGTGCCTGTCAAAACTTGGTTGCCATGGTAACATCAATCCCCTTAGAGGGCAAAGTCAACAGCAAATAGTTCCCGGATAAATATTACAAAACTCCAAAAATTGATGTAGATTAGTCGAATAGCGATAAAGTTATTTGAAGTCGAAATTGGCATGGGCACTTTCTGCCCCCCAGGCCAGATAAGGTAAATACATTTGCGTTACAAAGACGTACTACATTTTGTGCCAATTGCTGTTACATTTGCCATTGTAATAATACAATTTTGGATACTTCTATGCATTATAATATAGTCGCCATTTTTCCCCCATCCAAATAGTTTAGAAGTTCAGGGCATATAAGCAAAGTGAGATAAACTGAGATGGCATGTGAGGTGGCATGTAAGATGGCGTGGACTAACTTGAATCTCTTGCGTGTGCACGAAAACACTCTGAAAGTCTGTCAAAATGGTCGACAAAGGTGTTTTGAAATCATTAAACTATATTATAAAACAAATAAAGCAATGTTTCCGAACTTTATAGGATTTTGAAGTACATTAGCAAAGTGACCTCATAACATTGCAGGAGCAGCAGTAAAAACCGCCAGCTTCGCTTCGGGCTTTTACTTCTGCTGCTCGTGCAATGGTTTGACGTCACTTTGGTGCATGTACTTTAAAATTATGTAAAGCCCGGAAAACATCGCTTTATTGCTTCATTATACGTAATCTGTTAAAATCTGCAATTTATAGAGTTTGTAAAAGGTGTTAGATTTGAGTGATTTTCAGATAACATATTTGGAATTTCCCACTCTGGTGTTTTGGTAAAAGGATTGACTTTCTACGATTCACCTGAAGTAATGCTTAGATTGGACTCTTATTCTAATACAAGTTGTGATATGTAGAAACAGCCATTAAATTAGCTCTAGCAACAGTGTAAAACATTCCGGTTTGCAAGCCGAGAAGTCGCCAGTATCAAAAGCTATGTTCACCTTTGAGGATAACCTGCTTCAGCAGCCCATGTAATAAGTGTGGCAAACAAAATTTGCGAAAATGTGTGTAGCGAATGGTGGGTAGTTGGGGAGGTTTCCATCAGTGTAGTTGACATGTGCCAATTGACGTTCTTTAGTAATACCCAAAGGAAACGTCATTTGTAGTGATGTACTTAACCACCACCTTCCAGAGTCCAACAATGTGCTCATCAACATGATGGATTCTAATTTAGGGATACTGCAGCATTAATTACATCTACGCAATATTTTCGTATTATAGGGATCTACGTAACAACAACATAAACAACATACATCCAATGGCATTTGACGGTTTGAAGAGGTTGAGGACTCTGTAAGTAATCACTCAGTTATCTTTCATAAATATCTACAATGTGTTTTTGGTATACTTCCTCTCTCTCTTCTCACTTGCAGGTAAAAACCAGAACCAATTTTTCGATTACTGTGGGAATAGCTATTGGTGTTGCCAGCTAGAGATCCTTTATAGCCTGACTATTACATCTATTTTCTATTGCACAGCTGTGGCATTAGTATTGACTTTTGTAACCTCTGGGCTCTTTATGTTAAGCTCAGTTTCATGTGAGATGTGCTTGTGATGTGAGACATCGTGTAAGCAGTACTTCGCTGGACATGGAATCTCTGGGATTTATTATTGACAAATCAAAGAACCATTTTGTTGTCTGTCCAGTGGAATTCTTCTACACCTTCGTAATCCAACTCGTCTTCAGTATGTCAGCTATTCTCACCGAGACAGTTGCAGCCATCAGTTAATTCTTGGGATGAAGACAGTTTTCCTAGGAGCAACAGTGTCTTACCCATGATAAATGAGCAGTGGATCTGATACATTTTCGTTGAATAATCTTTGATGCAAGCATTTCCAGTTATTGAAGTATCAGACATGTCGTGAAGTTGTGCTGAACAACTTCTTCAAAGCTGGGCCGCCTGAAATTTCTTTGTACGCTAAGCTGTTCTTGGAGATATAGGTCACTGCTCCACTTATCTCATCGAGTTGTTATTGAGAGGTAGAAAACTAGTGACTCTTGTTAGCTCATTTGAAACGCTTTTCTGGTTATGAGCCCCCCGTTTGCAAGCCCTTCCTAAGTTATAAGTCCTCTCAATTATAAGAACACCACTAACCCCTTACGAACTTGTTTAAACTCAATGCTTATAACCAGGATATTACGGTATATAAGAGTCACTCAGTGGGTTCTGGGCCTACATCACATATCTTAAATTTTAACGACTAACAATGCACCTAAAAATTGCGCCAACATTAACACAGGGGTTCGGTGTACCCAAGATTTGTCGGTTCTTTTTAATCGTTATAAACGGGTGACTAACACAAAAGTAAGATGAAAGTAATCAGCTCGAGAATAATCGTAGTACCAATAGACACTGTTTAAAGAGTTAAAAAGGTCTGATTGCTTTTTCAGTATTTGTGGAAAAGAACAAAAAGAAGCAATTACATATTAGTTGTTTTAAGTAGACTAAGAATACAATTGTCGTACTAGGTATCTATAGATGTGACTTATGTCGTTGGTGGCCAAAAATAACAGCAATAACAATTTATTAAACTCAGTAGAGTTTGTAGGATTTGTGAATTGTCCTAACTTTGCAACTGAGAACTAGCTCTGTTTGTATATTTGGAGTTGTTGATGTAGTGTTAGCCTGCCTGCAGATGATTTTTTTGCAGCGAGAATGAGTAACTTTGGTGAAAGTACTTTGTCTGGATTTAAAATATCTTACAATGCTTCAGATTGACGTTTTACAAATTTACCATAAACTTGCGATAATGAGTCAGGCTTATTTTCTTTGAAAGGGTTTTTTTCTCTTAGTCTTAATAATATTAAACTTAGGGTTTTTTTTTTGGGGGGGG
>JAOBYG010085546.1:0-11446 GCA_025403545.1 Epizoanthus stellaris
TGTTCATCTGGAATGATTTATTCTGGGTCATAGCAAATAAAGCGATAGTATTGATACTAAACACTGCAAAATAATTAGAATTATAAACATTTTAATTATATAACTGTGAAAATACGAAAATGCTGCATTAAACTAGTATAGAGAAAAACTTAGTCATAAATATAAATCTGGCCGTCTTATTTTTACTACTTGTTGTCCAACATGCACATATGTATTCTTGTAATAAGGCTCACTTTCCATGAAAGTGAAGGCTAACTACATGCAAAATATTGGCGGCCATTTTCGGAAATGGTCGATTGCTGCATGTAATATATTTGCGTTGTATTTCTTATTTTTATTCTCAGTGTTTATTCTTTAATTACAATCTGGGGCTTTGGTCGATAAGGGCTCACGTTATTTCACCATATGCAAGTTGGAGGCAGGCACTGAGACAAGGACAGGTGCACTACTGACGTCCTTATGTTCCAATTTCTTGCTCCCAATCCTCGTTCGTTGCCTAATTTAGTTCATCAGTAATAGGGCTATCATTGCATATTGTTTGAGTTTGAACATAATAAATATTCCAAAACATTATTTTAAATATTATGCTCTCAAATATTACGTTACTAATTTTTATTACAAATTGACCCATCACAGCTCAATTTATTACATGTAACTCATTCACTATCATTACTAAGCAGTAACTTAATTATTTATTAATTATTTGTATTATTTACCTGATTGTATAAGTAATTTCACTACTTTATGTTTATTTCATATTTATATTTATATTTATATATATTTATCTTTCTCTACTTAAGTAAATGTTCTGACCCTCTGCAACTACAAAGTAACTAAAGATTATCTGCCCGATCAGCTCTGCTATATTACATAATCCATACATATACCTACAAATCTTTAGACTCTTCTTTATTCCTTAGTTTATTAATTCAGATCATTGTGAATACTACAACCTTGCCTTGTCTCGTCAGAAAGGCCCACTATTGTATATATCTTTACATTTCTCTTATGCGTTGGGTTACTGCTGCCATCATTGTTTAATTTTCTAATCTGAACGGACATATCAGGATTGCCACGGATCTTAAATTAAAATTTCAAAATTCCTTGACTTTCCATAACTTTTCTATGACCTTTCCATGCCCAATTACAAAATTCCAGACCAAGAGATAAGACAATATATTCTCAGTCGGCCTCCAAACTCCCCTCAAGCCGACCTTACCTCGCTAAATTCCAATACTTGTCACGTGAACTACGCAACAAAACTGACGAGGTTCTGCACTCCAAGGGGACTGGACCGGCTATCACCACACAATGCACTGGTATTATATCGGAGAAATCATTGGCTGATTTTCCACTTTCTTTCTCTTTCTCCCTCCATGCTCTCTTTCATAAAGTTTCCATTTCTCACTTTCTAACATAAATAAAATTCCATGACTTTCCATGACTTTTGACTATGGTCTGGAATTTCCATGACCATAATCAAAATGCCATGACTTTCCCATGACTTGTGCATGTGCTAATTCCAGACTCCATGGCAACCGTCCATGCACGTTCTTCACTAAAGTAACCCTTCGTTATTTGGTGCAATTTGACGCATTGAGAGCAGCGAACATTTCAGGAAGAGTTGATTACTGCTCTCATTTCATTGTTTTACTGTACAGTGGTACTCACAAGTGTCGGAGGGGAGGTCGGAGAAGCGACCGATCCAACAACAAGATTATCGTGAACGTCAAGAACTGTCCAACTTCCCATATCTACAACACAAGGGAAACACTTGGTGGAATACCAAAACTAAAAACGATGTTGAAAGAAATCATTATTGGGACAAAATCAAGGTCCAATGTGTACTGATGACATACCTTCAGTCAATTTTCCAATTGATCTATTATTTAAATCCACCATTAAGATATGCTGTAGAAGACAACAAGATACAAATTTATCAGTGTATTGTCAAATAGCACACGTTGTGAGGAAAATCATTATTTAGTATTTGGGGGACAATTCAACACCAAGAAAGTACGAAAATCTAACTGGTTCAAGCATATATCTATTAGGCAATACTACTAACTAATTTACTTAACTGATGATCATATAATCAACATACAACTATAAACACGTGTTGTCATCGATTCTTTTTCCAGGAAGGAAAGAAAACATTATTTCACCTTGTTGCATCCATCGTAAACACTCAACAAACTAATTACAAACTACAATAAAAAGTACAAAGTTAGATTATAATTAATGGTATTTAACGTTAGTAAGAGTGCAACCCCAATGCCAGGATGTTAATATTCCCCATGTGATTGATCGAAACAAGAAGAGAGCATGGATCTTTTCGCACTGTAAAAAGGTCTTGTAAATGGCTAACACCATTCAACATTGCATGTTACAGAGCTCTAGTGCTTTGGTACAAACACAAGAAGTAGTGTTGCCTTCATCAGACCCCTGGAACCCCCTCTGGCTCTTATTCGGATGTTGCCCCCCTCCCCTACTTGACGTTTTATATTCCACAGTGTTTAGTTTTATCGTGGTTAGCCGTGTTAATATCAGTATAAACCATCTTTTTAGTTAAGACGTTTGACAGGAAAATGAGTAAGGAAATGGTAAAAATTAACGCTTTACTATGACTTACTTGTTCAACAACTGAACCATGTTAGAACATGCTACCTACTTAACATCAATAGACACAGACACAGGCACATAGACACAGGCATAGATACAAACATAGATACGTGTACTTATAAAGAACTAAATACAGACAAAGACAGTTACTCTGACTTAAATGCAAACGTCAATAAATATATATGTGTCTTGCACATTTCCAAATATGTGATATGGGAAAAATCGCAATTTACCTGTCATACATCTCTAAACGTCAAAAGAAAACTTCTTTCAGACTTAACCCTTTGACGACGGCGTTCATTTGTGACAGAATAACCAGTGTTCATAAAAATGAAAATACGGGACAAACAATATGTTTTACTCAAACAAAACTACACATCAAGAAAAAAGTCTGGAAGTTATCTTTTCGATAAAGTTCGTATTAATTGCTATTGTGTTAATTATTAACTTATTTAATTAGGTCTATCTCTAAAAATTGTGCGTTTTCGACAATATAACAAGGATTTGTGGATTTATGGCAAAAAGAAAACAAGCTGGGCAGTTCTTTTAGAAAGAGACAATTATGTACAGCTTATAAATCATCCTATGAAACAAAAATTGTGCAAAACAACCGCAAAATAAGAGAGTTATAGCGTTTTAGCGTAAGGCAACGGAAATGACAACCCAACCCCTCCCCCACCCCTCCCCAACTACAATGTTGGCTGCAGTTTGCTTAATTTGTCCCAATAAAAAAAATGGACGTCCCAACATTGAAGAGGGGTGGTAGGGGGATATCAACATTTACATAGTTACCTTTTGCACAAAAAAATATATAATTCCAGAGCGGTTCAAAGTCTTCAGTCTTATGTGACCGATATTTATAGACGCCGTCGTTAAAGAGTTAAGAATAATTTAAATCGTCATACTCGTCCTTAAGTGTTTGTGTTTCATTATATGGCGTATCTATGTACACGTACCTTTCCACTTCTCCACGCAGAGTCGAAAACTACTTTGCTGCCGTCAGCACTCCAACATCTCCGTGGGAGAGAGCTCACATATATCCCCGGGAAGCCATCACCTGGTTGAAGTACAAGAGAGACGTATTATCACGGAAGTGATTCTCTCATGAAAAAGGAAACAGCACTGACCTAACCTAACACGAATCAGGCAGAGGAATTGAGTACATACTATGACAGGATTGCATTCTACATGCAATGATGACAACAAAGGCACCAAATGTTATCATTATACCTACATGTAAACTCTTTTCGTATAGAAGCCTTTATATAACAAAGTTGCAGCTGAGAAAGGCCAAAACATTAAGAACGTAAGGAAAATGGTAATTTCCGTCCTTCTTCCGAACAAGCTCATGATTTTGCCTTACTGAAGTTCCAAGCTATATGCATTTATATTTATTTGTATAACATGTAGCAGGTATATGAACAATATTTGGCTGTCATAATCATGGCAATAAATTAACAAGCATGTGACAAATTTAAATGAATGGCAAAAATTAAACATCATTCATACCAAGTTTCAGTTCAGAGGAAACCCTTGAATGGCTTTGAAAATCACACTGTTATTTCCCATACTGGGCCATGGTAGTTGTCCAAAAATTAAGAGTGAAGATGTACAAACTTTATTAATTGTAAATTATTTTTATATTATTTTAAGGTGTCTGAATTAAGGTAGTAAGTAGGGCTGGGGTTTCAGAATTAGATTTTCTCATAAAGAAACTGAGCAGCGTGTTCTCAAACGTTCACATTCCAAGCTTCAGGTGAGGAATTTGTTTGGAGGGTCTACCATATTCATTTGACAAAGTTGCAATTGGCCTGATCTATTTTGACATAGTTTGACAGCTGTCAATCATTGAGCAATAAACAATTGAAACTCTCAAAAACTAACATACGATTAAAGAATTCATAGAATTTTTTGATGTTTTTGAAATCTGCTTTCAGATATGAGTGTAAAATTTCAATTGGGAATTTTTGACCGGAGCCTGGAGGAATTATACTAATTTATGCTAAATTATGCATGATTTTGTTTCATGCATAAATATGCATAAACTATCATAAATTGTGTGTGCTCTGGTAAAATTTTCCAATTAAAATTTTACACCCATATCTGAAAGCAGATTTGAAAAACAAAAAATTCTATGAGTTATTTGATTTTTTGTTAGTTTTTGAGAGTTCCAATTGTTTATTGCTCAATGACTGACAGCTGTCAAACTATGTCAAAATAAGATCAGGCCAATTGCAACTTTCTCAAATAAATCTGGTGGACCCCCAAACAAATTCCATTTGGCTTGAACTTCTTAGATTAACTCATTATCAAGTAAATAATTACAAAAAAATAATGAACAAATTACATTTTGATTTTCCCTCCAAACAGTCACATGACCCTACTGGACCAATCAGAATGCCCGAAATGGCCAAAAAGTTAATTTTCAAATGCTCATAAGTCTTGAATGATTAAAGATATTGGCCTGAAATTTGGAATATGAACATCTGAGAACGCACTGCTTTGCCTCAGAATTTTATAGGGAAATTTAATTTTTACACCCCACCCATACCTACCACCTTAAACTGAAACTGATGAAAATAAATTAGCTGAAGCACGAGCTAAATTGAAGAGTGTACATGTATAAACACATTGGTGTTATATCTATTGCAAGGACAATATCAACTGCCGAAATTCCTTCTAAAATTTGCTAGACGCATAATTTTGTAGGTAATTTGAGTTGGGACCACACCCATTGCTAATCACCGGCTGACCACTTGTCCATTCCCCGAGGGTGGCCACTTAAAAGAGGTTTGACTGTATTTTAAAATCCAGGACTCAGAATCTCTGCAAGTCTCGGATTCTACCATTCAATAAATACCCTTATAATTAAATTCCCCACCTTTCCTTTTCTGTTCTCCCAGACCTCTGGCCACCTCCATCATTGCCGCTGTACCGCTAGATGGGTCAACAGCTCCAAATATCCACCCATCTCTGTGGTTTCCCAGCAATACCAGCCTGTCTGCAGAGTGAGTGAAATTGTGTTTATTCAGCATACATGAACCAAAAACAATCCACTTAACTCCACCACTCATTTTTTGACATGATCATGTGACAAGAAAATCTCTCACCTGGCTCCACTGATCCTATGAAGGTTCCTATCACATTGTAAACTTTTCTAGTTTCAAGCTTCATCTTCACATCCAGACTGACATTCCTACAGCAAAAATTGTTAATAAATATCTTAGGTCTACTTATACATGTAATTATTGTATTTATCAAAAAGCAAAATTCGATATCAGTCATGGTTACAAATTTATAAATGGATTACGATCAGGCAGTTATAATGCACAATTTCTATTTTTTTTCAGTTTGATTGTACCTTTTGTCATTAGGATCCATTGTCAATCTATAGGTCAAGTCTTTAATTCCACCCTGCCAGTCATCAGGAGCTTCCTTGCCTTTTAAAAGTCTGCAAAATATATTTAGCACTGTGCATCAGCATTGAGCATTTAATTGCATCCACTGACTTGCCTTATGACTGACTCCTAAAAAGACAAGGATGGAACAGTTTTTTGGCAACATCTGTCTTGTCCTAGTTTCTCCTGGAGATGATACATGTATATATAATTATGCTCTGGACAAATATATGTCAATAGGCCACACTCATGAATAGGCCACTTCAAAGTTTTGGGGCAAAAATTTAAACTTCTAGCTACAAATTTTGTCATCCCAACCACTAATTATAAGACTTCACCCTAATTCAGAGAAGATATTTCAAACTTACCTCAGAAAATGGTCAGCATCTCCATATGATATAGGATAAACTGGAATTTTTCGCAGTCCTTCAGCTTTCTCCACTGGTCTTCTGTAGATGCCATCTGAAATTCCAAGAATAAAATAATTTAACCAATATAATTTGATCTGAAGGAGTCTGGCAAGCCTGACCGATATATATGACTCATTACTTTTTTTGAAAGCACACTCCAACAATTCTGTCTTTTAAAATTAAAGTTTCATTAAGATTCCGTAAGAGTCATGGGTTTAATGTTTGTCAAAGTGACTCTGAGATAATTCTGATTGTTTCTTCAGCTTGTGAAACCACATTTTCCAGCACAATGTAGTTCTAACTAACAATTGCAACCAAATTATGTACAAACCTTTGGATGGATAGCCTGGTGTCAGGGGGTCCCCATTGTCAAGATATAAGGTCCCTCTCTGTACTCCAGTGGGCGGCATCCACCAGCTATTGGGGTACGTATCACTTGGGTCGACAGGGCTGTAGTCCTTGGGGTCGGTGTACAAGATGAGGCCTAGGGCACCTGCTTCCTCTGCGAACTTGGCCTGAGATCAAATGCCAGATAAAACAAGTTGTATAACGACCCACCCAGCATCTGCAAACTGCTTGCTACTGGGTGGGCATATACCCTGGGAGGGTGGGGCTGAATTGTGCAGAAACATAATTAACTACTCCGTTTCAGTAGAAAGTAAACAATTCATTCAGTTAAATTGTTTCTGACTTTTTTCAGTTTCAGCCCATGCCATGGGACCATTCTTGTGAGTCTGACTAACTGACAGACAGACAGACAAACAAAGTCAATGTTCGATCATTTGTTACAAATCAAAATCAAGATTTGCAATTCTAATCAGTAAATTAGCTTTAAAAATCGATTAAGACAGTCAAAACAAAAGATCATTAAAATTATTTTGAACCGACTTCTAATGGATAGTCCTCCAGAGCAGCTGGACATGACATCCAAAGCTTAAGCTACAGTATGTAGAACAAATAATAGCAAACAAGATATTTACAGTGCGGTGAGCACTCAAAATCAGACTTCATCTACAAATTTGAAGGAAGGGGGAGGGGATGTATTGGGTCAAAGGGTTTGAAAACAAGTTTCGACAAAACAGCATAAAAATCTTGCAACTTTAATTCTATGTCTGACATATATAATTATATATTACATAAAAACAATCAATGACATGCAATTTAATAAGCAAGCAAACTGTCACCAATGTCAAATTAATTGAAATCTGACCCACCTTATCGCCTCTGAATATTTTGCCATATCGGGCCAGAAGGATATTGCCGTTGGTGCTAACGTTCATTTCTTTAAGTTTCAGGAAATCCTCAGCTGTAGCATAGTTCACATATACCAGCCGGCCCTAAGATGTTTCAGTTCGGAAAAATGTTGTTAAAGAAATGAAGTTCAGAAACAAGTGGTGACAAAGCTGCTGGAGTAGGGAGAATATGAACAAGAATATAAATTAGTTTTCAGCCTAATGACTGATGCACGACTAGCTTCTCCTCATAATTATATTAATTAATATACAAATTTACAGTCAAGTACAGGCCACTTTTCACAAAGAGGTTGCAAAGTTCGTTGGGAAACTTGGAACTAGCATGCAGCAAGAGAAGTGATGGGAAGGACTGATGGGGCACATGTAACTGGAGGGGAAACCTGTAAATGAATGAGAATGGAACAAGGGGACAGGAAGGACAGCAGGAAGGAGTGCAGGAGAAGATGGGAAGGGCTGATGGGGCACATGCAACTGGAGGCAAAACTTGTTGATGAAAGAGGATGGGACAGGACAGCAGTGAAGGATACGATGAGAGGAAAGAAGTGAGGGCATTGGAGAGTCAAAGCAGATAAGTAAAGAGGAGCTAGCAGGAGATGGAGGATGAAATATGGAAAAAGAGGAACTACATATGGTTATCACAAAGGAAGATGAAAAGGAGCTTGAGGGTAGCATACAGCATGACTGCCTCACCTGAACATTACCAGAGCCACAGAAGGCATTGAACGGTGGCAGGACTCTGGAATCATTTTCTGCTGCTTGCAATATCTTCTCCTTCCTCTGTGCAGTGAATATTGTTCCATTCTCCCCCTCAATAGAGGCTTTTCCAGGTCTTTCAGGGTAAGACAGCAAGATGTCATACCTTTTCAACTCCACTCTATCAAGTCCGTTCTTCTCCCATTCTGCTTTGATGGCCAACGCTTGTTGGTAGCTTTCAACACTGCCCCCATAGTGAGGAATGCTTGTCAAATTCCTATTAAACACATAATCAAAATATATATGTTTAATACTTTTACTTAAAAAGTATGCTCAAAATAAAAAAAAGTTTGTTAAGACATTTTGTCAGCATCTTGACTGACAATGTCACAACAACGGGCTGTAGGAGAGTCTGGGGGCATGCTCGAATGGAACAGAACTCGGAACAGGTCTGGACTTAAACTTACATGTACTGTAATATTAGTATTTGAGGCAAACCTTTATTTTGTATTATTAATTTTTTATTTTTCCCAAAATCTTTCTGTTGACCTGGCTCTACTCAGGGCCTTCAAAATGTTTTGAAGTAGGTGGTTGGTCAGAAAAAGTAGCCGTCTGTGATTAAAATAGGTTGACGGACTAAAATATGTAGGGGGGTCTGGGGGCATGCTCCCCCAGGAAATTTTTAACATTTGTGGCTCCAAAACCACAATTTGGTGCATTTCCTGCCTTCAAATTTGGAAAATTCAGCAGTACAACTTCTATAAAACAGCATTTTGCAATATTGCTCTATCAATAACTAAAATAAAGGCCAATTGTACTGACAGACTGTGACCCTACTGTTTACAAGATGAGGACTAAAGTAAATGGCTTTATTTTCGATCATTCGGCTGTAGCACATAATAAAAAATTATATGTACAATAACATATGGTCGAATGAACTAAAACAAAAGCCTGATAACTGCCAAAGAGATTATTCATTCAATTCCTTTGCTCACCTGAGGTGCGGCCCTTTTTAAACCAAAAGACAGAAGCGTCTTGCTTTGAATTGCTTTGCATTTCTCGTTGCCCTTCGATCGACCTCGCACGTGGAGCAAGGCCTGCAAACACCGAAACGAGGCTGTTTTCTCTTGCTTTTCACTGACCACGCGAAATTCAAGACACGCGCATGCAGAAAATGTTCTTGCTTTTTCGCCAGCAAGCAAACAAGTTTGATTGCAGTTGAAGAAATACCTCTATATTTCCTATTGTAAATCAGAAATAATGCTGCAAATTCAAGTGTAAACACACTGTGTCTTCAGTTGGTAAACTTATGCTGTCCCAGAACATCGAGCTTGTTTCCATGCTCTACTTAGCTTTGACCAAAAGAAAAATAACCAGCAGTGAAAATCTAAGTGCCCGACGGGACTCCGGCGGCCACTGGCTTGTTTTGAAGGCCCTGTCTACTCACCTATGGGGTGTCTATAATTTATGCCACCAGTGATGGTACATATTGACTGCTTTAATTGATAGTCTCTAGATCTGTTACAACACTTTCTATAAAAATAGTACCATGTACATTTATTATATGGATGTGAGTGTTTTACTAGGAACTAATAAAACCACTCATAGAATCCATATTTCACGGGCATGAAGATATGGAAAGTATGCTACTATGGTCCCCGATGTATACACTGAGCACAAAATTTTCTGTGTTCTTCTGAAATTTTTATTTTGTAAAGTCTCAAACATTTATGAGGACACCCTTGATTGATGCTTACAAACACTTCCAAAGATTTCCGTGTACTTCCGCAGATTTCCCAAATTGTCGCGAAGATTTTTTGAAAATTTTAAAATATGTTCAAAAGAGTTTCAGAACATTTTCGAGCGTTTCTGAAAATGTTCCGAAAATTACCAACGTTTTTTGAAGATTTTCCAAACATTTTCCGAACCATACAATAAAAAGAAAGCCTTACTCGTGAGATATTGTTCTTGTCGTGAACTCGAAGATAAAATTAATCCATATCTTCTTGCTACCGTGTAATATCCTCTATGTATTTCAAGTTTACAGTTGCTACTTAAAGTAAAATGGTTCATGATATAATGCTGAGATCTATTTATAGCCGGCATTTCGGTGTCTGTTTTCACTGCTCCATGTGAACTCACCAATCCTAGATATACCAATTAACTTGAAGCTCACAGATTAGCTGATTTTTAGAATGGCCCTCGGCTTCTCATTACTGTATATCGTGAGCTAAACACTTTAAACCATTACATAATTGACACATCAATCACATCAAATACCATATTTCCTCAAATACACATCCTGGGTGCTTATATAAACTTTGTGAGGGGGAGGGGCGAGGCTTATTTGAGGGAGGCACTAATAAAGATTTTGACTTGGGGTTTGCCAGTTTCTTATATGATAAAACCTTTAATTTTGAAGGCATCATGTCAAAGAAATAAGTCTGTCTGGCTTCTTGTACAGTGTTCCTTGGTTTCTTACTCAACTTCCAGTTCTTTAACTTATAGTCTCTCTTACATGTCACAGGAAAAAATTCCAAAATTCCATGTTTGGGAATTGATTAATCATGTTTGGGTTTTAGCCAATTCCCATTTACAAACTAAACCCATCAGTGGGAATTATGTTCACAATTGCAATAACCATTTTCACCTCTGCCACTCATTAATGGGAATTAAGAAAACATGCTTGTTATTTGAATGAAGACCATTAAAGGAAACGCAAATCCATGAGTGGAAATAGTGTTTTCCCAAACATGAATGGGTGTACAAAACACATGCATGTAATACTGTGCATAACCAATAATGGCTTATAAGTTTCCACAGATGGGAATTCCTTTGCCAATTCCCATGGATGGTAATCAAACTGACATTGTTGGGTTTTTAATAAGAACATTCAATGGGAATATAAAACCATTAATGGAAGCTGGCAAGCTGTGAATAACCAACTATGGATTCATAAATTTCCATAGATGGGAATGCCTTTGCCAATTCCCATGGATGGTAGTCAAACTGACATTGTTGGGTTTTTAATAATAACATTCAATGGGAATATAAAACCATTAATGGAAGC